>CAUYTI010002925.1:0-14162 GCA_963575145.1 Galago senegalensis | reverse complement strand
CCTGTGGTCCCAGCTACTTGGGAGGCGGAGGCAGGAGACTCGCTTGAGCCCAGGAGTTGGAGGTTGCTGTGAGCTGTAATGCCACAGCACTCTACCCAGGGGGACAGCTTGAGGCTCTGTCTCAAAAAAAAAAAAAAGAGAGAGATCAAATAAACAATCTAAATTTAAACCTTACCAAAAAAGAACTAAGACAAAGTTAGCAGAAGGTATGAAATAATAAACATAAAAGGAGAAATTAATGAAAGAGAAAGTAGAAAAATGTAAAAACTAGGTTTTTTAAAAAAGATCAACAAAATTGAAAACTTTTAGCTCGACTAAGGAAAGAAAAAGACTTAAAGTCAGAAATGAAAGAGAAGGCGTTACAACTGATGTCACATAAATAAAAATATTATAGGAGATTACCAGGAAAAACTGCATGCCAACAAATTGAATAACCTAGAAGAAACAGAATACATTCTAAGATGTACAACCTACTGAGACCAAATCATGAAGAAACAGAAAATTTGAGATAAGAATCTTGCTCTACCCTCCAGGCTAGAGTACAGTGATGTCATCATAGCTCACTGCAACCTCAAACTCTGGGGCTCAAGCAATTCTCCTCCCTTGGCCTCCCAAATAGTTGAGGCTACAGCTATGCACTACTGTATCTGGCTAATTTGTTTTCTATTTTTTGTAGAGGAAGGGTCTCACTCTAACTCTGGCTGGTCTCAAAATCTTGGCCTTAAGCAATCCCCCTGTGTGGTCCTCCCAAGAGTGCTAGGATTACAGGCAGGAGTTACCACATTCACCCTTATATATTTTCAATAATTTTGTGCATGAAACAAAGTTTTGACTGTGACCTAACATATGAAGTGAGGTGTGGAATTTTCTACCCATGGTGTCATGTCAACACTCAAAAAGTTTTTGATTTTGGAGCAGTTTTTATTTTGAATTTTTGGATTAGGCATGCTCAACCTATACCATCACCCCCAGTTTACCAGTTCATTGGCCAAGAAGTGAAGTACCTAAACTTTGCCCAAGGATCCATAGCAACTAAGTGGCAGAATGGGAATCTGAACTCAGGCTATTGGACTGCAAAGCTTATAGTTTTCTGTCCCCTGTCATTATGACTTAATACCCCATGGTATATCTTTCCCATTCCTTTTAGCCTATAAGTGATCCAAGCTGGCAGCAGGGGGAGTGGAGGTTGTTGGGGATTATTCACTCCCAGCTCAGCACTGCCTAACATTTGGCTCTGCAAACATCTTCCAGATAATGAATATAGTTGCTTCTTATTCTTTTTTATTTTTATTTTTTTTGAGACAGAGTCTCACTATGTTGTCCTTGGTAGAATGCCGTGGTGTCACAGCTCACAGCAACCTCAAACTCTTGGGCTTAAGTGATTCTCTTGCCTCAGCCTCCCAGGTAGCTGGGACTACAGGCACCCACCACAACATCTGGCTGTTGTTTTGTTGCAGATGTCACTGTTGTTTAGCTGGCCTGGGCTGCATTCGAAGCTGTCAGCCTTGGTGTTTGTGGCTGGTGCCGTAACCACTGCATTAAGGGCACCGAGCCTGCTTCTTATTCTTAGTTATCTGTAGACAAAGGCCACAATTCAGTGATAAAATTCCACTAGAAATTGCCAAGATGTGTCAAACTTCTTCCCATGATGTTTAATCAGAATTATTCATTAGAGGTGTAAACCAATTCACCCAAAATATTTTACTTCTATGTAGGTTCTAAAATGAAAATATAACCATATTTGCATTCTTCTCTCTATCCAGTCACACCAAAAATTGGTTCAAAACTGAGTAAGGGAATAACCACTTCAGATCATGCCTCAAGTTATCATTTTTTTTTTTTTAGACACAGAGCCTCAAGCTGTCGCCCTGGGTAGAGTGCCATTGCATCACAGCTCACAGCAACCTCCAACTCTTGGGCTTAAGCGATTCTCTTGCCTCAGTCTCCCAAGTAGCTGGGACTACAGGTGCCCGCCACAAGGCACAGCTATTTTTTGGTTGTAGTTGTCATTGTTTTTTGGCAGGCCCAGGCTGGATTCAAACCCATCAGCTCTGGTATATGTGCCTGGCGCCTTAGCCGCTTGAGCTATAGGCACCAAGCCTCAAGTATCTTTTATAGTCTTTCTCAAAGGACTAACATCATTTAAGCAAAAAAGAAAATTAATTCCTTAATAATTTATTTGATAGCATTAATGTGTGGTCCATGGTGAGAGCAGGACGGAAAAAAATGTTTCTTGTGCGGGCTGGAGACCCATGATCTTATCATCCACCATAGCTGCTGCTCTCCGTTCCTGGCATGGCTTTGATGATGGTCCTCTCCCAGCTCCTGCTGCTCTGCTCGTAGGCAATTCTAGTCTTAGCTTCATTTAACTATGTGTTACCTTTTAATTTCCGTTGTTAGCTAGCCTGCTGTCTCCTCTGTAACTTTCCCATGGCCTCAAAAACCTCTCCCCAGTTACCACTGGTCATCCTCTGGCCACCTTAAGGAGCAGTACTATCAGTCCCCAAGGCAGTGAACTCATCCAGCACATTACGTGTTTACATAATGTTTACTATGTGTCAGGTGGTGTTCTGAGTACTGAGGAACAGAGAACAATACTTAGAAACATCCCTGCCCCCACTGAGCTTCCTTTCCAATGGGAAGAGATAGACAGACATGTAAAATATGGGGTATACCACATAGTGAGAAGTATGGTAGATCACGGCCAGGTGGTGGAGGGAGGTGTGTTATTTTAAATAGGGTGTTCAGGAAGACCACATTGACAAAGTGACATCTGAGCAAAGGAGGCCTTTTCTGGGGAAAAACACTCTAGGGCCCAGGCATCTCAGATGCCAGTGCCCTGAGATGTAGCATCCTTGGCATGTTCAAGAACAGAAAGGGGGCCAGTGTGGCTGCAGCAGAGTGAGGAGGCAGTGGTAGAAAAAGGTAGTTGGTGGTCAAGGGCCAGCTCAGACAGGGCTGCAGGCCACTGGAAGGACTTAGCTTTTCAGTGACATGGGGAGGTTGTTATAATATACCATAAAATGCAAGTTTATGAGAGAACTTCAATAAGGCTAAGTAGGGCTGAAGTTGGGACCTATAGAGTCACTCCCTTCCTCACTACCCATGAGGAAGATTTTGGACTTTCTGTGTTAGGGAACTGTGACTCCTGCAAGAATCATGCTTCATGACTGGTGCATCTCTCCCACTTCCCCTTCTCCTGTTCTCTGTCACACACCCTCCACTGGACTCTGAACATGTCCAATCCAGCATCCCTTCTATGATGTCTACTCTCCCTTACCTGTCCATCAGCACCTGCCCTGTTCCCAGGACTGGATATAGAATTTGTAGGACCTAGTACAAAACGAAAATATAAGGCCCCTTGTTCAAAGAGTAAGAATTTCAGGATGGTAACAGTAGAGTATTTTCTTTTTTTTGAGACAGAGCCTCAAGCTATCCCCCTGGGCAGAGTGCCGTGGCACTGCAGCTCATAGCAACCTCCAACTCCTGGGCTCAAGCGAGTCTCCTGCCTCAGCCTCCCAAGTAGCTGGGACCACAAGCGCCTGCCACAACGCCTGGCTATTTTTTTTGGTTGCAGCCGTCATTGTTGTTTGGCGGCCTGGGCTGGAGTCAAACCCGCCACCTTAGGTGTATGTGGCTGGCGCCTTAGCCACTTGAGCCACAGGCGTCGAGCCAACAGTAGAGTATTAAACTAGGTGTAAGACCTCTACATGATGCCAGCAGTGCTTATTCCTGTCTACCCAAGAAGGTAAGTAAAGCAAAGGCCCTGTGAATGCAGGCCCCACCCTCTCCAAGAAGCCCCAGTGGGAGGCAAAGGGTAACTGTTATCATTGCTGTATTCTATAAAGGGGTGAATGAGTCTGGATGGAAGAGAAAGACCAACCCAGGAACCAACTACTGAGAGGGCATGCCTCTTACAGGACAAGGACAGCTTCTAAGAAGGGGAAACCGATGCTCCAAAGGGAGGCGAAACAGAAATGTCTCCTGAGTGCCTCCTTTGCATGGGACATTAAAGAAAAGAGAAAACAATGGTTGGTATAGGCAAATATTCCGTGTGATCAACCAAGGCTTCCCTTGAGCAGGTGGGATTGCAACTGAGAAGGGAAGAGAAGGATGGACAGAAGAGACAGGGAGGGATGCTCATATAGGAGAAATGGAGAGTTACAGTGTGTTTGGAAGATAACAAGGAGGCCAAGGAACTACCACCTTGTGGAAAGACCTCATCCTAAAGGCAGTAGGGGTGGTAGTAGTAGTGGGTAGTGACTATTTTGAGGAGGGCCAGGGACAGGATGAATGAGAGATGTGCTTTTGGAAGGCTTAAAGAACAGACGGCAGGCTCAGATTCTCATCTAAGGATAGGTCATGCTGGTGAGGGCAGGGCAGCGAGAGCCTGCCAAAATTAGCTGGGTAGAGCCTTCCTATCATTAGTAGTGGGTATGCATAGATGGACAGACATTAGAGGTGGTTTAGACGCACATTACCAGGCAAGTGACAACAAATAAGAGAACTACACATTCCTGAGACAAAGTTCTCTGGCAGTATGCCCCAAACCATGTGCATCCCGCAGAATCCCTAAGTTTAGAAACTAGACTGGAAACTGTCCAGTGAAAATAAACTTGGCCCCAAATATTTACTTTTGTTGTTATTTTCCCATTGTAAAGTTAGGAAGATCAATAAAAGCCTCTGGACATTATACGTGTTACCCATCAGGATAATTTCTTAGGGTGACCTCTTGTATATCTTGGCTCAAAAAGCTGGCAATTACAGAACAAGGCAGTTTCCAAGTAAAAGTTAAAGCTGTTGGCACATGGATAAACATGTCTTCAATTGTGGGACAGCAACCATAATGAACAACAAAAGAGCAAACGGCAGGCCTAGAGAAATGTATTTTCATCATATAAACAAGACACATAGTAGTCTTCTCTCTGTAGGCCAAATAATGGAAAAGCTTTAGTATGAATCATAGTATGAATCATAATAAACTCTGAATTCTTACCTCAGGAATTTTACGACAAAGAAAATCTCACCTTGGATTAGTTAGAAAGCCATAAGGCATGAGGCCTGTTGTCCTTGTCCTTGGTTTTCAAACATAGAAATTCTTCTGTTTCATTTTGACAAGAGTAAAATAGAAGAGTTTATGTTTGCAGCCGTCAGATTCAAACAGACATCAGCTGTCATGGATACACACAGATGTTTTCAGATTAATTCTGAAAGTGTTATCAAATCGTATGTTCATGCTGCTCCCTTCCTGCTATCATAGTTTTCTGATAGCCTAAATGAATGATTTAATATTGTTTGCATTTCACATTGGCTTATATATGTGTTGTTTCGGGAAAAAAATAGAGAAAAGCAAGGAATCCTTGGAAGGCTTGTTTGTATTAACTAGCTAACAGTTTAATAATTCAGATGGAAATATGCATGATAAAATGTCACTGTCAACAGCTTGTGGTTTTAAACTGTACAACCTGAATTCCCCTAAGAGTATGACTTTATAAATAAAGTTTTTTAAACAAATGTAATAGTTTGTTTCTTAACTAGAAATTTTCCAGGATATGATACCTTTACAAATGGAAAAATATTAACAAATGACCCCAAGAAACCTCTCTAGATAAAATTGCATAAACCACATATTTCAAAATAGACACCACATGTTGGGGACTGAACATGGAATAAAAAGTACCATGTGATTCTTCCTACACAGAGTTCCACTCTGCCAAGGAGATCAGGTATTTTAAGAACACACTAGAACTATCAGTTGGGATGGCAGTTCTCAGGAAGTCTTCATAGCATTTTCAAGGTTTCCCAAAGGAAGAGCTCAAGGCTCCTCTCTCCAGCTGTCTACTTCAATGTCACTGCAAGAATACCAGAAATGCAGATACCACCCTCAGCTTTCTTCCTGCATCCCCCACAGATAGCCAGATACCAGGCCCAGGCTCTTCTCCCATCTGCTCCGCAGTTATCCTGGCCCACACCACCATCCCTCCTTCCCTGGACCTTTGCAATAATCTGATTCCAGGTTTCTCTCTCTCATCTTCCTTTCACAGTGATCTTTTCTGAAATGTAGTTGTGGTTAGGCCCTCTTCCAACTTACAGCCCCTGGCTCTAGGTGGCTAAGATTGGGCTGTTGTAATGTTACATGAGAGAAGATGACACGGGGTAGCAAAGGCTACTCAGTGAACTCACTCCTTATTATCCATGATGGAAACAATGCCCTGGCTTATCAAATATCCACAGGCCTGAATATCCTGCCAGGCTTGTAGGCTCAGAGCCTAGGCTGGGCTGCAATCTTGAAGGTAGCCCTCATACCGAAACACGCACTTAACACTGCAGGCAGAGGGTAGCAAGGCCCCTATTGGTGAGCAGGCTGTGTTCACAAGCCTCACTTGCTGACTACTTGTCTGGAGCCTGGCATGCTATTTCCATAAATACCACGTGATAAAGAGTGACAAGATGCTCAAGCTAACCCATATGAGCTGATCTAACCCATAACTTGACAGAACCACATTTGCAAAGAAAAAGAATGGCAATCTATTTAGTAAAGCTTTATCTGGCATCTAATGTAAAGAAGCCTGTCAGCTCCTTTTGAAGTCCAGTATATAACAAAGCCAGATCCAACTAGCTCCTTTAATAAAATTAAAATAACGTCCTGATTTCCCCATCCTAGGTAGAAGAGGGAGAATCTCCCCCTGGGATGGAGCAGTTGGTTCCTTGCCCAATTCTGTCCTAACATCTGCCTTCCCTTTAGAAATCTTCCTAGTCACTGCTACCCATTTTGAGATGGAGAGATTATCCTGGATTATCTAGAAAGGCCCTAAATGTAATCACAGGGGTTCTTATAAGAGGGGATCAAGAAGGTCAAAGAAGAAAACAAGAGGTGTGAGGTGGAACTTAAGAGGCTGGAGTGAGAACTACCATGGTGAAGCACCTGTGGAATGTTCTCAAGAGGAACAGTCGTTGTGTGAAGCTTCAAGGAACTTTCAGAACCTGTTGTAGAAAATGGAGAGACAGAAATGTCCTCAGAAAAACCATGGAAGCGTAAAGAAGAAACAAGTGAAGCGAAGCCAGAAGGTAGATCCTTGGGAGAGGGAAGGCCACAAAAGGAAAGTGTCCATGAAATGATGGAAGAGGAAGAGGAAATTCCAAAACCTTAATCTGTGGCTGCACTACCAAGTGCTTCTAAAGAAGAACATGTAAATGTAATATTCACTGGGCTTGTAGATGTTGTCAGGTCAACCACTGGAGGACAAATAATGTATTTGACTAGAATGGTTGACAAAAGGACACTGAAAAAGTTATTAAAGAGAAGCTAAAAAAAAAAAAAACCAGAGAAACCTGGTAACAAGGGTAAAACAGTAGAGGTGGGTATGACTATTTTTTTTTTTCCTTTTTGGCTGGGGCTGGATTTGAACCCGCCACCCTCAGTATTTGGGGCTGGCACCCTATTCCTTGAGCCACAGGTACCACCCAAGGGTGTGACTATTTTGAAATCCAGAAGAAGCACTTCACCATTTTAGAATCCTGAGCCACAAGAGTTTTGTCCAAAATATGACTGGTGGTGACTCTCAAGCTGATTTGGCTATGCTGGTAATCTCAGGCAGAAAAGAAGAATTTGAAACTGGATGTGAAAAAGGAGGACAGACAGAGAACAAGGAATGTTGGCATAGACAGCAGGTGTAAAACACTCTATTGTGCTTATTCATAAGATGGATGATCCAACAGTAAATTGGAGGAATGAGAGACATGAAGAATGTAAGGAAAAATTAGTGCCATTTTAGAAAAAGGTTGGCTTCAATCCCAAAAAGAACATTCATTTTATGTCCTGCTGAGGACTGACTGAAGCAAATATTAAAGAGCAATTGGATCTCTGTCCTTGGTACATTGGATTACCATTTATTCCATACCTGAATAATTTGCCAAATAATAGTTCAAGTGATGGACCAGTCAGGCTGCCAATTGTGGATAAGTACAAAGACATGGGTACAGTGGTCCTAGGAAAGCTGGAATCAGGATCTATTTGTAAAGGCCAGCAGCTTGTGATGATGCCAAACAGGCACAATGCTGCAGTTCTTGGAATACTTTCTGATGATGTAGAGACTGATACTGCAACCCCAGGTGAAAACCGTAAAACCAGAATGAAAGGAATTGAAGAAGAGGAAATTCTTCTAGGATTCATACTTTGTGATCCTAATAACCTCTGTCATTCTGGACATATATTTGATGCCCAGATATAGAGCACAAATCCATCATCTGCCTAGGGTATAATGGGGTGTTGCACATTCACACCTCTATTGAGGAAGTGGCAATAAAAACCATAATCTGCTTGGTAGACAAAAAAATCAGGAGAAAAAAGACTCCACCCTGTTTTGTGAAGTAAGATCAAGTGTGCATTGCTCATGTAAGGACAGCAGGAACCATCTGCCTTGAGACCTTTAAGACTTCCCTCAGATGGGCCGTTCCACCTTAAGAGATGAGGGTAAGACCACTGCAATTGGAAAAGTTCTTAAAAGGGTTCCAGAGTAAGGCTAAGCATTTTCTTTCTTTCTTTTTTTTTTTCTTGCAGTTTTTTTTTTTTTTTTGGCCAGGGCTGGGTTTGAACCCACCACCTCCAGCATATGGGGCTAGCACCCTACTCCTTTGAGCCACAGGTGCTGCCCCGACTAAGCATTTTCTTGATGACCCTACCCAATACTGAGGAAAATTGACTGCAAAAGCCTACTTCAAGCCGCCTTCTTTTATTTTCTTGATAAACTTCTCCCCATTGTTTTTCAAAGAGAAAATACACAGCAAAAGTCCACATTATGTCAGCTTTCTCACATTGAAAGCTCTGCTATGCCACTGTTGAATTTTTCCTGAGATCCTTCTACTTTCAAATTCTGCTTCCATGATAGATTTGGTAATAGCTATATAAGTGATGTGGACATAATTGCCTACAGTAATGAAAACCTATAGGAATTTTTTAATTTTTAATTTTCCCTTTAGGCATTTTTCTTTCTTTCCTTTTTTTTTTTTTTTTTTGAGACAAAGTCTCACTTTGTTGCCCTCTGTAGAGTACTGTGGTATCATGGATCATAGCAACCTCAAACTCCTGGATTGAAGCGATCCTCTTGTCTCAGCTTCCTGAGTAACTGAGGCTACAGGCACCAGCTACAATGCCCAGCTATTTTTAGAGATAGGGTCTTTCTCTAGTTCAGGCTGGTCTTGAACTTCTGAGCTCAGGCCATCCACCCAACCTCTGCCTCCCAGAGTGCTAGGACCTTTAGGCATATTTAGTAGTATTTCCCGAGGCAGATAATTTTGAGTGCGTGAGTGTGTGTGTGTATGTGTTACAAAGACAACTATCATATTACTAAAATAGTCAATTAAAAAAAAAGAGGCTGGAGTGATGTGAGGAAGGAGTCACAAGCCAAAGAATGCAGGTGACATCCAAAAGCCAGAAAAAGTAAGGAAACAGATTTTCCCCTAGAGCCCTCAGAAGGAACCAGCCCCGCCAACACCATCACTTTAACCTCAGTGAGACTGGTTTGACTCTGATCTACAGAACTGTAAGAGAATAAATTTGCATTGTTTTAAGCTATTGGGTTTGTGGTAGTTTTATATAACATCCATAGGAAAACATAAGCCTGCAGCAGAGAATGGGAGAAGAAAACACCCCTGGGGATTCCACAGTTTCCCATCCTTTAAAAAGAGCACTCTGGCCTCCTGATACTAGCCAGCTCCCCTCTCCATCTACCTTGGGGGCACTTGGCTCACTTGTTCAACCCAACTTCCTTCTCTGTATCCTCCAGGGCCCTGCCAAGCAAAGCTCCTGGCACCCAAGAAAGCCCCTTGGGACAGATGTCAGTGGAGATGCCACTGTTCCCAGGGAGAGGAGCCCTTGGCCCCCTTTCTCTTTGTATCCCTGCTGACTCTTCTACCAGCTAGCAGTCTCTAGCTCTGGAGACTGTAGCCTTCTACCAAGTCCTCAACTTTTCCATGACTTGGTTTTGGATTAGAAATAACTTACTGTCATGAATTAATTCTTCCCGGAAATGGTCCTCAAAAATTACCCCACCTTTTCCTATTCTGGTTTCTATCTCACACTTCACTTTTAAAATATAGATGGAGGTGAAAATATATTCAGAGAATCTGTCCTTCAGTCACATTGTGTTAATGATCAACTTGAGGCAAAATCCCAATACTGTTTTCCTAGAGAAGGGAAAGTTTTAAATTCTCTGTTGAGGACACTGTTCTGAATGTTCTAAGGTGAGGTGTCCTAAACAGTTTCCTGAGAGAGTCCAGGAGTCCATGGTGAAGTGTCTTATGTAGTAAAGCATCCTTTCCAAACTTTAAAATATCAATGGATAGCCTTTCCTTAAAAAAGTAACTCTTGCAAGGGTACCTCATATAAAACACTAAAAGCTGAGAAGAGCTTCTGTGTATGCTTAGGGGGCAGGAGGGACTATGTAGTATCCACTTGGCCCATGAGGGATTCTCAGAGCCATCTGAAAACCACTATTACACAGAATCTAATTTTTATATTACATATAATCTTTCTGATGATAAATAATCTCATTGCCACAAATTCTATTACCATTAAAGGCAAACGCTACTCCCTACAATATCCCTTAGTGTCCTATTCTTATCATGGCGTAGGGCTTGTTTCCATTTCTAGAATAGGAGAGAGGAAGGAGAGGAGGTGGGGAAATAATGTTGTCTTCCTGACTTGGACCCAGCTTCCAGCAGAGGGCCCAGATCACACATACTTCTTAATGTCTGTTGGGTGAATGAATCAAATTGTTTCCAAGCTCCAGGCATTGTCCTTTATTTAAGCATATACTGAAAACAAATTTAAAAAAAAAAACCCTACCGCAATTAAAGAATACAATCCCTTAGAATTACTATAAGGCAATATATAAGTTTTGCTCTACCCAGATGACATCTGTGATGTGTTAAATTAAAAGACCACGTGATGGAAGAACTATTGTGAGAGTCAGCTGAGAACTATTATGAGAACTAATTGATATGAAAGCAGAACATGACTGAAAAGACAGAATGAAAGCAGAATTTTCTGGAAATGCTGGCTCAGTGACAATCCTATTGACAGACCACATTTATAGGCTCAGGGACTCCAAGAAATACATTAAATGCAAGAAGGCTTGGGGACTATTTCACAGAAGGCCACAAGGACCCCAGCTTTCCTAGAGCAGACAGAGACTTCCAAAGCTCGCAAAGGCCTTGGCTTGATGAGACAGGCAACAGGGACACACTGGATAGGTGCAGAAGGGAGCCTAACAAATCGGATGTTGAGGAAATCCCTGATACACAGTAGATTTTTGAATTTTTCCCTGAAAACTCCAACCCATACTTCTCTTCCCTGATTCCTACTATGCCTTTAGGCCTTAAGTTCTTCCAGCTCTTTTCTCCAATGTCTGCTGTCAAACACAATAGCAATAAATTTTGTACTTTGCTCATTCGTGTGTTATTCAACACCATATTCCAGTGCCTGGACACCCAAATTAAGGTTGAATGAATCAGATAAAGAAGGTTTCATTGCTTCTAGTATGTCTGTGGCTGAGAGTAAGAACTGCTTGATGCTTCCTTCACACCCTCTGAAAGTTCTAAATAAAAATTTGATGAGTAAGTGACACTGTGTACTAAATGGAAACATTTAATAGTAAAAGTGCATCAGTACATTGTGGTCTGGCATTTGCTGTAATGCTACATTTTCAACTAGATGACATCAACCTAATCAGGTCTAAATTTACTCATCTATATTGGGATATAATTTAGGACAACTTTTCAGCAGATAATTTTCTAAATAATTACAATGAAAGTGTCTAATCCTTTAGGGCAAATGATGTATCATAAATATTAAACAGGATATATAAATGCTTCCTTACTTTTCATTTGTAGATAAAACCAGGAGAAAAGTACACTTTACATTGGCAAGATCATCCATACCTCTACTAAGTTTTTCCTAAAAGCCATAAACATTTAAGTGAACATGTACCTTCTCTGCCATTTCATTATGAGCTCCTGAAGAAAAGGACTGAGTCCTTGTTCTATACCTCATGCACTTGTCCTTCCTGGTACTGTGCCCAACCCTCACCCAAGCATGGGACCTTGGTGCTCAGTTAAGTGTTTGTTGAACAAACAAATGAACAAATTGAATGTGTATATTACCCATTCCAGGAAATACTCTTCCCTTTTCACCTACAAAGCAATAGGCATCAGCACAAGGTCACTAGGAACTTCCTTATACCTAGGACACTAGAAAGAGATGAGGAAGCTGGAGGAAGACTATAGCATCTCAGTGGAGGAGAAAGAAGCAGGACACCTAGGTACCAACTAAAGTTAGCCAGTGACTCATGGCACCTACAGTATTGATACTTCCTCTTTTGGGCTCAATTTCTCTAATTCTGATTCCAGCTTGCACCCCCTGTCCTCCTGCCTCCCTGCCAGGAAAGCTGTGCAGACAAGCAAGGTAGTTTATAGGAATGTACTTTGTACACTATAAAGCACTGTGTTAGTTTTCTAGGGCTGCCATGTGAAAGTACCACAAGCTGGGTGGCTTAAAACAACAGAAATTCATTGTCTTGTAGTTCTGAAGACTCAAAGTGTAAAATCAAGCTGTTGGTGGGGCCCTGCCTCTTCTTCACCCCTCCAGTTTCTACTTGCATTTACCAGCAATCCTTGGTATTCTTTGGCTTGTAGAGATATCAGTCTGATCTATTCCTCCATCATAACACAGACATCCTCTCTTCCTGTCTGCTTATCTCTGTGCCTTTTTCTTATAAGGGGAACAGTCATATTAGATTAAGTATGACCTTACCTTAACTACATTTGCAAGGGCCCTATTTCCAAATAAGGTCATATTTTGATGTCTTGGGAGTTAGGATTTCAATATATTTTGGGGGGGGGACACAATTCAATCCATAGCAAGTACCACGTGAATAAAGTACCACATTTAAAAACCACTGGAATGTTACCCTAGGTAATTCATACTAACTTCTACTGAGAACAATAAGAAAACTAGAAAAATATTTTTAAAATTCCATTTTAGGTTATGGAAAATTAGCAAGTAATGAAGAATAATGGGGCCAAGATTTCATTTAAGAAAGAAATCCAAAGAGATGAGCTTGGTATTGAGGGATCGTTTTTCTATAGGAATGCCTGTCACTTTTGGAAAGCAGTGGTACTAGATTGCTCCAGAACCAAGTATAAATTCTCCCTAAAGGAAGATAACATTATTCAAGGCCTCAGATTATTTCTGTAAATTTCACCTATGATGTCTGAAACTCAATCAAAAACAACTAGATAAATGAGGTTATAAGACAATATGAACGTATTGTAACTATAATAATTGGCAATGGAAACAGTTGCCAAAGGCTACAAAGAAAGGTGTTATCAGATGCGGACTTTAAAAATACATATATCCTTAGAGCGTTCAAAGAGACGAGATAAAATTGAAAAGCTCCTCAGAGAACTAGAAACAAAAAGAACACAACAATTCCAGAGATTAATCTCACTAAAATTTGATAACTAAATATGGGGGCTTACTAGGCATTTAAATACTGCTTGAAGAGAAAATTAGTGAACTACATGATAAGTCAAAAGAAAATATCTAGTATGAAGACAAGAGGGTAAGAGATATAGGGAATACAGTGAGAACTAATAGACATGTAATTAGAGTCATGGGAGAGAAGACAGAGAAGCAAGTAGAAGACATACAAGAATTTTTCAAAACTAAAGACAACAAGCACGAACTCAAGATCTTAAATGGAAGACTACCCCCCTACAGGATAAATAAATAAAAATAAAACTATACCTAGACCCAGATAGTAAATTGTTCAGCACCACAGACAGAGAACATTTTAAAAGCATCCAGAGAGTGAAAAAATAGGTTATCAGCATAAAAGATACTACAACAGGGACTCTTCCTAACAAATGCAATGTAACCTAATCGTTTGTACCCTCCCGTTAATCTGAAACAAAACCAGGTTATCATCAAAGGAGTAACAGTAAGATTGACAACTGATTTCTTTTTTTTTTTTTTTTTTTTTGAGACAGAGCCTCGAGCTGTCCCCCTGGGTAGAGTGCCATGGCATTACAGCTCACAGCAACCTCCAACTCCTGGGCTCAAGCGAGTCTCCTGCCTCCGCCTCCCAAGTAGCTGGGACCAC
>CAUYTI010002924.1:0-15385 GCA_963575145.1 Galago senegalensis | reverse complement strand
TAGAGTGCCGTGGCATTACAGCTCACAGCAACCTCCAACTCCTGGGCTCAAGCGAGTCTCCTGCCTCCGCCTCCCAAGTAGCTGGGACCACAGGCGCCCACCACAACGCCCGGCTATTTTTTTTGGTTGCAGCCATCATTGTTGTTTGGTGGGTCTGGGCTGGGGATTCGAACCCGCCACCTTAGGTGTACGTGGCTGGCGCCTTAGCCGGTTGAGCTATAGGCACCGAGCCCAGACATGTTCTTCTATAGTAACAGCATCTGTGTGGACAGACATGGTGTTTCAGCTGCTGAGGTCTATGTCTCCCTCCCCTTGAATCTGGAGGATTATGACTAATTCAATCAATAACGTATGCTTGATATCTTGATACATAACTACCATATTTCCCCCCAAATAAGACACTATCTTATATTTATTTTTTCTTAAGAAGACATTAGGGCTTATTTTCAGGGGATGTCTTCCTCTCTGTGCCAAAATGCATGGTGTGGCTATACAGCCCATCACTAGGTCTTATTATTGGGGTAGGGCTTATATTTAACAAATGCATAGAAATCCTGCTAGGGCTTATTTTTTGGCTAGGTCTTATTTTCAGGGAAACACTCCTCTATGTGACTTCTGAGGTCATAAAAAGCCCTGTAGCTTCTTAGAATACTTGCTTTCTGGAAGCTTCCTCTTAGGACACTCCCACTCAGAAACCAGACACCATGTTTTGAGGAGACCAATCACACGGAGAAGCAGGATACAGATGCTCTGGCCAAGAGTTCCATGTGAATCTTGTCTGTGAGTCAATGCAGCCACCAAATATGAGAGTGAAGAAGCCTCCAGATAATTTCAGCTCCTAGCAGGAGCCCTGACATCATGCAGCAGAGTGTTAAGTTCTGTCCAAATTATACTCGTAGAATCTTAATCACAATAAAATGGCTGCTTGTTTATCCCGATATGTTTGTTTTTTAAATGCTTAAAAGTAACTGGGAATAATGTGCTCATCATTGGTAAGTGTACTAAAGTCCCCAGTGATAGAAATTCTGGGTGTTTGGGTCCCCTCCCATGCCGATGAGGAGTCAGAAAGAAACATGTACTGGATCTTGGGGACCAAAAAGATGGCAGCCAGGACCAGGAGGGAGAGAAAGGCCTCTGCAGGTCTTCTGGGCTCATGCTCTGATCAAGGGCAAAGGTACTTGGGAACTGTGGCTGGGGACAGCATGAGAAGGAGTTATGGAAAGCACAGTTAGAATAAGAGAGGCAGAACAGAGATCTAATAAGAAGCAAAGAATTAAGAAGGAAATTTAGAGCTACATGAAAGACAAGAGAACCGAGCAGCAAAGGCACTGGGGATGGTGAGAACTGCCAAGGAAGGGCGTTTTCTCCTGAGAGCAGGGCATCCTATTCTGAGAACAGCCACCACTCCTGAACTAGCCTGAAAGTGCTCAAGTAGGGGATACATTTTAGGCAGCACATGGCACAGACCTGGACTTGGTTATAACTTTGGTTGGGAATGAGGTTCTAGAAACAAGCTTTTGATTTTTCTAACATTATTGGCTATCGTACCTAAAAGGCACTAGGGAGTGGGCCTGGTTGAAGTTCAGTGGGGCTCCTTCATGAGTGAGACTGCAAAGGCCACAAATTCAGAGGAGGGAGGGAGCAGGGAGCTGGGTCCCCTGATCCCCAAACTGACTGACAAGGGCTGACTTAACCTAGACATGGAGTATCCTGCAGAAGTATAAATCCTGGTCAGAAGACACAGGAAACGAGAAGTTAAGTCACTTTTGAGACACTTGCTTTTTCATGAACTCTGGAAACAAAGGAAGCACTTCATTTGGACCTAGCTGATCCTTGCTGGGCAGACTGTGGGACTCCATATTCTGAACACATTAAAATTAAGGTCTCTTGATTTCCAAGCCATTTTCAGATAAAAAACAATGGGCTTAGGTCTTTGCAAAACACAGATGTTATATTCAACCCTGAGGCAAGAACCATTATTTTTTGGAGCAGATATCTTCTGTTTTAGGTGTGGCTGTAAATTCCCAACACTGTTCATACTGTATAGCTAGTTCAGCTGATTTGGAAACAGAAAAGCATCAACCCTAGGGAAGGGATTTCTGTTCTTATTGATGGATAAACTAACTCTGTGAAGTTGAAAGATACTAGATCCAATGATAGAACTTATTAATTTCCTTTTTTGAAAAGAATGGCAGGAAGACATCAATTAAAGAACTGCACACTTGTCATCAGCTACAAAACAGAAGTGTTTCTTCCATCTAAGAGTGGCGGAGATGACTATTTTCATACATTTGTATCTCTATAACCTTTTTCCCTCTGAGCAAAGCAATTCATCTAAATTATGGGTTCATCATCTGCCAAGTTTGTTCCCTTTTTAATGAAATCACTTGACAGTTAATAAACTGAAAGAGAAAGTCTACTCCTTGGGGCTTGCTCTGTTCCAAAGGTTCAGTGTTTTCGAAAATTAAATTTCCTACATGAAAAAAAAATCTGTTTCTAAGCTGACAGTCTAGTATTATAGCATAAAGCAATTTTTCTTTCTTTAGCTATAAAAATGTAATTTATAGGGGTTTGCACATTTAACTATACATGTACTTTACACTGGACACAAATCAGTTAAATTATCCATAGAAAGTAATATCCATCAAAACAGTTTATCTAATTTTGGCTCTGTTTATATAAGAAACCATTACTTTCCTTAATATTTAAACATTGATGAGATGATAATGCATTTATGTAAAGAATTCAAGACAAGAGATTTATAAGGGACAGTGTGGCATGGGCCGAGCGTAGGCTTTCAGGTCAGTAAGTCAGGGTATACTAGTCCTCACTCAGCAATGTCCTCACTCACTAGCTTCTCCATCTGTAAAATGGGTACAGTAATATTTTGCATGGTAGTTATGAGAGTAAAGGAGAAAGCATGTGAAGAGCATCTAATCCGGTTCCCAGAAGGCAGCAGCTTCATAAATCTTAGGCCCCAGTCCAGACGAAAAACCTCACATCGTGTCTATACCTAAACATTAACTCTTGGTTGGTTAACATCAACAGAAGTCAAGTGTGGTACCTGAAAAGCAGGCAGATCAAGAGCTGCAAAACTGTTGAAGAAGCGCAAACTCTGAATGGCCACTTGGACGGTGTTCTGGGTGTAGCTCTCCTTGGGGCTGGCAGCACTGGGGTCCGAGGCGGGGCCATGGAAGAGGACACAGTAGAGTGTGTGCAGGACCCCAGCCAGGTCTGTGGCCTGGAGGGCAGCTGTCAGCCCTGTGGGATCCTGACGGTCACTGTCAAATATGCCGTGTGACCTGGCAAAGAGATATTCAATTCTTTGAGAGAAATCTACTTAAAGGATGTTAGCATTTTTATAGGTCAAATGGAACAAGAGAAGCAGACCGTTAAAAACAAACCATCTGAGTTGTGTAATAAGGTAACCAGAAACCTCAGGAATAAATGCAGCCTTCCCCACCAAGTGTGCTGTGGCTTCCCTTCTCTTCTGCAGTGCAACTGAGCGCTCTGCAGCCAATGCTGAGGCTTCCATCACCCTTCCCTCCCCGCACTGTGGAGTCGAGGGAGCCCACTTTGTTTAGTGCCTGCATCTGGGCAGACTGGGCAGCCTACAAGAAGAGCTCTTGGAACTCAGAGATCAAAAAACCACTGTAGATTCCTTCCTGGATATGCAAAGGGAATCTTTTTTTTTTTTTTTTTTTTTTAAGAGACAGAGTTTCACTTTGTCACCCTTGGTAGAGTGCTATGGCATCACAGCTCATAGCAACCTCCAGCTCTTAGGCTTAGGTGATTCTCTTGCTTCAGACTCCCGAGTAGCTGGGACTACAGGCACCCGCCACAAAGCCCGGCTATTTTTTTGGGTTGCAGTTTGGCTGGGGCCGGGTTTTAACCCGCCACCCTCAGTATATGGGTCTGGTGCCCTACTCACTGAGCCACAGGTACCGCCCTGCAAAGGGAATCTTATTAGGAGAAACAGCTATCGGGAAAGCATGAAGCCTCAAAACCCCAGTAATGTGTTGGTACACTGTGACAGGGAGGCCCTTCAACTGCTTTTGAAAGCACTGGTCTAACACTGACACTGAGGACAAAGGGCAGGAAAGGCTGTGGGGCCCAGACTTACAAGAGCAGGATTAGGCCTACAGCAAATCATCCTTAAGTCAGCCTAGCAACTGTGGCAGGTAATATTGGGAGTAAGCACAAAGAGACAAGGGCAGTGGCAAATGAATTCCTCAACTCAGCAGTAAAGCAGCAAGCTTCGCATAATCAACCTCATTCCTGAACTTGCTCATAAACAAAACATCTGGCCACCCAGAGCACACAGAGTAGAGTATTTGTACAGAGTATCTGGTGACCCAGAGTACACATGGCTGCCAAGCATTCATTAAGCCTTCTTTCCCTAGAAATAGGTCAGTGTGCTTCAGGTGGGCTCTCCCTATTTACTCTGGCTCAGGGTTGCTCAAGCCTAAGGTACACATTTTATTTCTCTGGCTGTTCAGCAAGATTCAGGGATGGCACATATCACAATCAGAGCAACTGAGATGGAAGGAGACGCTTTTGCTCAGATGCTTGGGAAGAAGTCCTTTTTCCTCCACAGGCCTGACTCTGAGATGTTTGGTCTGGAGTTACTGTGGCCATTTGCTCTAAACACTGCACAGACTCTCAGGTCTCTGTGATGTTCCAAGTGAGCCTGTGGCCTTTCTTCATGGGACCCATCTTTTTCTCAGGAAAGCGCTTCCTCCACAGCTTCCTTTAATCTGGTTCGATCTGCATGATACTGAGCGGAATGTGTTTATGTTTCTAGCATGGGATAATACCTTTCCCCAGTTTTTAACATTAATGTAAGTTTTCTATTTTCCTTGGTGGGGGGGTGTTGTTGTCATTTGCTGTTTCTTTCAGCTGCAACCTGGGATGGGAGAGAGATGCTGAATATCTGTCTATGCCAACCTCATTGTCTTGGCCAGAACCACCCAAGAGATGCCACTAATTAAATAAGAATTAGGAGGTGCTGGAAGGCAAGTTTTTAGTATCTTGTCCAGTTTCCCAATTTATAACTTATTTTTCCCAAAGGGATCACTTGTTCATTTTAATTTGCTACTTGCATCAAAGTAGAGTTTTATTCATAACCATGTGTAAACACTTCCTGAATGTGCATGATTTCTGATATTGCTACGAACACAACCATGTGATAAGACATCCTTATATACATTGTCTCTTCTCAAGAAAGAAGCACTGCCCGCATGTTGAGGGCAGGATCTGCTGAGTGCATTCGCATCTCGCACCTTCTCTCATTCTTATTACAGTTTTTCCCAGTTGGGAGAGAAGGTCTCATTCTCTTTATTGTATACATGAAACAACTGAGACCTACACAGGTAAGGGGAGATGTTTTAGGTGGCACAAATTTGTTAGTGGCAAAAGCAGGGCTACTATCCAGAGCTCTTGACTTCATTAAGGTCAGTGCTTTGTCCAAGGAGCAAAATATCCAGGCCAAACAGGAGGTGACCTCTTTCTTCTCTATGCCTTCTCTTAAATCAAATTTAGTGATACTGAACACTGTTCAAGTACATAGAGGCTGTAAGGTGGTCTTATGTCATTGTGGAAAGATGTTTTTGGCTTATAGGTTCAATAAAAATAAGTTTAGGAAAGGATATTTATTTGCTTACAGGTACATTTGAACCTTTACATAAACTTCTCTTAGCTAATGTCAGAGGGCCCTTCCTTCCTTCCATTAAAACTAAAAGAGTTAGGGGTCAGACCCTGACTAGAGACGTGAGTGGAGATTAATGTGTCTGAGTTTATTATATAGGTTCTAAAAAGGGGCCTGTGTTTGTTTAACACTGACTGCCTTTTAGAACCAATGACAAGTCAGAAGACGTTTCTCCCTAAAGCTCATTTCTAATAGGTTTTAAGAACCTTGGGGATGAGTGACATCAGTGCTGGTGACAACAGTTTTACTGCTCAGTGATTCGAAATGCTGCCTTCCCCCTTACTACTTGGGTTGCTTTTAAATTGACTATCAGTCTAGTTTAATGCAGATATTCATGAATACAGCTTTATCATTTAAAACATTTTGTAACACTTAATCTTTCTGAGCATTTATTAAATGACTTGAGTCCGTTGCTATTTCCTCTTTCAAAGAATAAATGCAAACAATCTAAAAAAAGAAAAAGTAAATGAAGGTCAACACACAACCCTCCCTGCACCACTGTTTAGGAAAACACTAATCTTACAGATTATACAACAATACATCCCAGTCTTCTGCAAATATTCTCCTAATGAAATAAAAATGTTGACTGAAGTAAATCAACCAAGTAAGCATTCCAGAACTCAGATGTGGAAATGGTTCAGAATGCACATAACACTGCTGCGTGGAGAACACGGTTCACTTTAAAGTGAACCCAAAGAGTGCACTGGGGTAGGGGAGAGCGTCTGTCCGCCACAGTCGGCTTCCACAGGACTAATGCAGACCTGAAGGGACTTTAGAGAATGTTTACTTTTGATTCAGCCTAAAGTACAGATAATTTGTCCATGAACAGGCCACTGGCTCCTGTTGGTCTTAGCTGTCAGTTATAATCACTTTAAGCCTAAATGTTTATAATAAAAAAGTAAAAGGCCTTATTCATATCAGGCATGGGTTATAAAGTTTTCTTCAAAAAAATATAGGGAAGATGTGAAAAATCAGATCTGAAATTTTGTATACTGTACTCTGAGATCTTCTTAATTTTACCATATTTTAAGGTGTTTTTTGTTTGGTCTCTAGCACTAGAGATCTTAGTGGGATATTCATTTTTGTTCCTTAAAAGCTAGATTCAGTAAGGAAAAACTAAAACTGGGCCATCAGTATTCTTGTACAGTGCCTGAAAATTCTACTTTGCCTTAAAGGAGCGTATAGTGGGGCAAAACCAGTAGGGCTCTGCGTAGGCTTGAATCAAGAGGCGACCATCCCACTTTTGGTATTAAAAACCACTTATTCCCGGGCTGGATTAAAAAAATAAAAATAAATAAAAAAATAAAATAAAAAACCACTTACACACCAGGCGTTGGCTGGCCTAAAAAAGCAGCTGTGAGACTTTCATACTCTAGAATTCTTTTTTTTTTTTTTGAGACAGAGCCTCAAGCTGTCGTCCTGGGTAGAGTGCTGTGGCATCACAGCTCACAGCTCACAGCAACCTCCAATTCCTGGGCTCAAGCGAGTCTCCTGCCTCCACCTCCCAAGTAGCTGGGATTACAGGCGCCCGCCACAATGTCTGGCTATTTTTTGGTTGCAGCTGTCATTGTTTGGCGGGCCGGGTTGGATTTGAACCCGCCAGCTCAGGTGTATGTGGCTGGTGCCTTAGCCGTTTGAGCCACAGGCGCTGAGCCTCTAGAATCCCTTTGTTCTTGCTTTGTTTGTTCTCACTTCCTAGTCCCCAGATTTTTTTTTTTTTTTGTAGAGACAGAGTCTCACTCTATCACCCTTGGTAGAGTGCTATGGCAGCATCATAGCTTACTGCAACCTCAAATTCCTGGGCTCAAGTGAGCCTCCTGCCTCAGCCTCCCAAGTAGGAGGGACTACAGGTGCCCGCCACAATGCCCAGCTGGTTTTCCTCTTTTTAGTAGAGGCAAGGTCTCAAACTCCTGAGCTCAAGCAATCCTCTCCCCTTGGCCTCCCAGAGTGCTAGGATTATAAGGGTGAGTCACAGTGTCCGGCCAGAACATCCACTTTTACTCCCTGAACTGAAAGACTTGTATTCGAAGGTCTGCAGTGTTGATGTTTCAGGGGTTAAGTCACTGTGTCTCCCAATAATGGAGGACAACTTCATGGAGGAAAGGTGACTGTTTTCTCAGCAGTATCCCCGTTTTCAGCTCTCATGTTCTGGGATATTACAGGACAACCAGTCTGTGTTCAGGGCCAGTATCATTCATCAGGTTTTGTGGTGAGCATGAAGAGGCAGGACTCTCTTTCAGGTGCTCTGTTTAAAAAGCTGAAGTACCTACACTGCAGGAACAAAGAGCACTGGTGATGTTCGAGGCCCAGGAAGACCAGGTCCCTGTTCTGCAGGAGGTTACAGTCTAGTTAGGGGCAGATGGGTGGATCAGCGTCTGATTGCTGCTGGAACAACTTATGGTAAGTTAGTGACTTAAAAAACTGAAATTATCTTACAGTTCTGGAGAGCAGAAATGCAAAGTAGATCTCACTGGACTATCTGCAAATAAGACTTGTTTCCTTCTGGAGGCTCTAGGGAAGAATCTGTTTCCATATCTTTTCCAGCTTCTAGAGCAGTGGTTCTCAACCTTCCTAATGCCGCAACCCCTTAATATAGTCCAAAGGGGTCGCGACCCACAGGTTTAAGAACCACTGTTCTAGAGTGTGCCTAATTCCTTGGGTTGTGCCCCCCTTACTCCACCTTCAAGGCCAGCAGCACAGGAGCTGTAAAATCTCTCCCTAACGCCGACTTTCTGCTTTCCTTTTTTGCTTATGAGGAACCTTGTGATTACATTGGGCCCACCTGAATAATCCAGGATAATCTTTTCATCTCAAATACTTAACTTAATCATATCTGCAAAGCCCTTTGCCATGCGAGGTAATATTCACAGGTTCTGGGGATTAGGATATAGGTATCATTAAAGGGCATTATTCCACCTACACAGTGGGCCTGTTCATTCATGATTTATGTGTTCAACAAATATATATTGAGAGCCTACTATATGGCAAGTACTGTTCTAGGTACTGGCATTTAGCAACAAAATCTATGATTTTTTTCCTCCTAAAGCTTCTATTTTAGTGCCAGAAGACATAAGAAAAATACCAACAAATATATAATATGCAAAATATAAATAAACTGTCAGGTGTGATCAGTGCTACAGAGGAGCAGAGGACATCACTTAGAAATGAAGAGGTATGTGTGATGCTACTCTATAGAAGGTTGCTGGGGAACCCCTTTCTAAAGGATTGTTTAAGCAGAATTCTACAAAACATGAGAAAGGAAGTCATGCAGATGTCTATGGGAGGGTGTTTCAGGTAGAGAAGCAGCAAATTCCAAAGCATAAAGCCAGGAGTGTGAACGACACTTTCACGAAAACCAGAAGGGGCGGCGTCTGTGGCTCAAAAGGGTAGGGCATCGGTATGCTGGAGGTGGCAGGTTCAAATCCAGCACCGGCCAAAAAAAAAAAAAAAGAAAGAAAACCAGGAAGGTGAGTGTGGCTAAAGCAGGCTGAGAATGCATAAGACTTATAGGAGATGAGGTCAGAGAGGAGATGGGGCAGCTTTGGAGACCATCATAATAAAGACATCAGAAGGCATTTGCTGTTCAGATCCGAAGCCACTGAAACATTTTCAGTGCAGAAGTGATGGACTCTTGACTTAGGTTTAAAAAGTGATTATTATAGTTAGTGGGTTGAAAAATCTTTAGAAGAGTCAAGGCAGAAGCAGGGAGACCAACTGGGAGGCTGTTTTAATTACCCAGGTGAGAGATGATGGCGGATGAACCAGGATGGTTGCCATGGATGTGGTAAAAAGTGGCTGGATTCTGAAAATAATCAGAAGGGAAAGCCAACAGGATTTCTTGATACATTGGATGTGGGTGTGAGAAAGAAGAGTAAAAAATGGCCCAATGGTTGTGGGCTTGAATAATTGGAAGAATGCGGTTGCTATGTATAGAAATGGGGGAGGACATGGGGAAAGCATGTCTGGGGAATAAACCCAGGACTTGAGTTTTGAACTCATCAAATTTGAGATGCCCATTACATGTCAAAGTGGAGATACTGGATTGTAGATTGCATAAAATAAACTTCCCAATTGTAGGGATTTTTGTCTCTTTTGTTTCACGGATATGTCTCCAGGGCTTAGAACAGTATATGACCCATAGTATCTATTCAATAAATATTTGTTTAATGACTGAATAAGAAGCCTTAATTCACAAGAATGGTTTGGGCTTGAGCTATTTGGGAGTTATCAAGGCATAGATGGTATTTAAAATGAGAAACTCATTTTAGTGAGTAAATATAGGTAGTAATCTGAGGTTTGAGCCTTGGGATACTCCAGTGTTTAGAAGTTGGGGAGATGGGAAGAAGTTTCTTCTCAGCAAAGGAAACTGAAAAGTAATAAGAGGGAAATTGGGAGAGTATGGTGTTCTAGGGGCAAAGTGAAAATAGTTTCGAGGAGAAAATAATCAATAAAAAAAGCTCACCCCAAAATAAATGAGGACTAAAAACAGGATGAAATATATAGAAATTACCCCTAAGTTCTACTGTTAGATTATAAACACTAACTGCATGTGTTTAGGATGGGAAGAGGGCGTGTGACAGGGTACAGAATACAGACTCTTAACTGCATGTGGGGAAAAACACAGACTCTGCAGATTAGCTGCCTCCAGGGAAAGAGTGGTGCTTGACTGGGAGAGGAGCTCAATGCTGACCAACAGGAGCACCAGTGGTACAGTGAGGAAGGGTAGTCCTGGCTCTCATGTCTGTCTGACCCGGTACCATTTAGAAGTACCAGGTCTAACGCTGGGCCCTGCACTAATTCAGGACAGAAAGTTCCCCGGGAAAGTAATTTATATGATACAAGCAAACAATCTTACTGGAGGAAGCTTTGCAGGAATTGGGAGGCTTAGCGCATTGCTGGAGGACCTGAAGATGTTTTCAAACTGAAGAAGTGCTTCATTTGCTATTTATGATGGGGGGGGGAGGGGGAGATGTTACCAGGAAGCAGATATTAGGTAAACCTATAGGAAATTTTCTAATAATGAGAACACCCCAAAGTGAAATGGGCTATTTGGTGAGGTATTATATCCTTCCTCATGCTGAAGAGTTAGAAGCTCCCATCCACTGCAGTGGCAGAGGTTACTCAGCTGGGCATGAGGTGGGGTGACGTCTAAGCTTCTTTTCAGTTCTGAGAAGTGATAACAGATGTAAATCTACTTTGGAGGTTATCATCTCTGCTTTCTCCACAAACATACAAAGCACACAACCCCCCCCCCAAGCCTTCATGTTATATATAACATATATACAGTTGATTTAGAAAATAGGTTGTTTAATGCAGATTTAATCCAGACCTCTGTTGAAGGAAATGGGGACGCCAGGGGAGAGGTGAGAGTAAGAGGAAGTCATCGTGGAATACCTGTGTCAGCTCTACAAGACAGTCAGGACACCTGGTTAGAGCAGAGGAAAAACACCGGGATGATCAAAAAGTGAGAACATGAGGTAGGCTCAGATTCCTTGGAAAATATCCAATGAGTTGAGTTCAGTTGAACCCAAAGAGAAAGTTTGAGAAAGGAACCTTCTTGAGAAGAGACGTGATAGGTGACAAAAGCAGCATGCACACTCTTGCTGTTTGGGACCAACAACCTGGAAGAGGCTGGAGAAAGAGCAAGACAGGAAGACACCAGCAGGAATGGACGGTGGAGGGTGAGGCCGCTAAGAGCAAACTCTGGGTTCTGGCAATTTCTGAATGGAGACCCAAGACAGTGGAGGAGTAAAGAGGTGACAGGCTCAGGACAGTCTTGGGAAAGGTACAAGTGAACAGATGAAAGGGCAGGGAGGAGCTGTGAGGCGAGAAGGCAGGCAGCTCTGGGGACTGACGGCGGGGGACACTCCTGGATCTTGGAACTGCAGGTTGGGGGTTGTCAGGTTCTGCATCTCGGATGGGAGCTTCAGACCTTTCTAGACCTCACCCAGCCTCATGGCCAGCTGAGTTTTGAGTGCCTTCTGTCCTTTCAGGGGATGGCTTTTCCACCTCTTCCAGGATGGGGAAGGATGCACACCTCACCAATGCAGTCCTCATACTGCAAAGAGCAAACTGCCCTGTGCTGACACACTGTTCAGGCTAGTCTAGCTGACACTTTGGGTCTCTCTTATCTTTAGGATTTGGGAATAGGATGAAAGGGCTCTGCCAGAGGTTATGCTGTGTTGCCAAGCAAAGATAACTTGCTTCTGCTGGCTGAGTAACTGGGAGAAAAAAAGCCTGTCATACTAGGGACCACCTGATGACACTAACAGGAGCATGATTTGTACAGTGAGGAAGGGTTTGTCTTACTCCGCTACACCGTGCAACTCCTTGGGAGTACTGGGTCCAGCACTGGGGTCCAGTATCCTCCTAAATGATCTTTCTGGTGTACCTCCTTGCCTCTCTGCTCCATTATTCACAGAGTAAACAGATGATCTTTTTACTTTTTAAGCCACTCTTCTGTTTAAAATCCTCAATGGTGTCCCAGTACACTTAGAGTAGAACTCACATCTCTAACCTTTCTGTCCTCACCTCCTGGCCCTTACTTCCCTGACTCCATCTCCTCCCCTTTCTTCCTTGTGCCCCCCTCTTCGGTATGTCACCTCCTGCTTGTCACACGCCCACCGCAGAGCCTTGCCACTCTTCTCAGCTAGATCACTGCCCCCTTAGATCTTTACACGATAGGTTCCTCCCAGAGAGGCATTCCCTGACCAGGTCCTCTGCTATGTCACTGTATTTTATTTTCTCACTAGCTAAAATTATCTTGTTTGTTAGTTTATTGTTTTTTCCTCTCCTGTTAAGCTCTGTAAGAGTGTTGTCTTGTTATACCTTGACAAGTGTCTGGCATCCAGCACATACTCAAAAAACAGTAATGAGTAAAGTATTTGTCAAAGAAATAGAAGAAAGAAAGGGAAAATTGACCTTAGCAAGGCATGCCAAAGAATTGAGGACCTCGAGTATCTCTGTAGAGAAAGACAGACTTAAGACATGGGCAGCCCTTCTTCCTATGTTAAGAGCAGGTCCAGGAAACGGGGCCGTGGCATAGGCCAATGGTGCACACTGGTATTTGCTAGCTCTGCCAATTAACAGCAATTTCTTGAATTCTTATCTTGTTTTATTTCAGGTGCTAGGTGCCTATAGAGACACTTCTGGATAATTAGTTTCTTTCCCTAGGAAAATCTTTTAAAAACTATGTATGTGGGGCAAGAGAACTAATGAGCTTAATGAGCTAGAAATAGACAAGTACCATGTATCCAGAAGGAGGTATAAAAAATATGTTCCATCCCATGTTTCTGTGGCAAACATCCCTTGGCTGAATCAGATAGGACCAGACTGGATTCTGGGAGAGAGACGTCAAAGACCACTAAGGGTTGGGTCTTAAAATCTGGTCAGATGGTTGGAATCTTGAGCAGAATGAGGTAGTTAGGAAAGACAGCCAACCTGGGTGAAAGCCAGTGAGCTCAGGACCCAACATATGAAATGTAAGTTCCTGGTAGAAACTGTCAGCAGGAATTCCAAGAGGAAATGCTAATCAGGGCTTGTAGTGAATAAGGTTTGTGCCTCGACCTTACCTGCTCTGGTCTGATTTACCTTTTCCTACCTGTTTTCTTTTGTTCTAATTTTATCATTTTAAAAGAAAATGAAAAATGTACATACTTCTGTAAGCTATTGTGAATCTTTTTGGAACAAGATGGGATATAATAAATAGATGAATATATAGAAACAGCACCTTAGGCAGGAGGTCAGAGTGACAGGTGTGTTAGTACCCTCCTGCTCCTGCCTTGTCCAACCCTCTAAGGGAGAATTATCAATTTCACTTTTTTTTAATCTAAGGAAATAGGCTTTGACATGTTAAACACTTGCCAAGGGTCACAGAATGGAGAGAGCAGGCATTAAACTCACTTCAACACAACCCTACACGTGGGTCTCCTTTGGGGAGCCTGCTCTCCTGCATGCAGGCGCCCCAGACATGCTCTGCTCCCTGAGCCTCGTGAGACCATCCATGTATTGATGGTCTTCCTGGATCATCCCCAGCCCCTAAGAGAGTGGTGACTAGTAGATACTGCCCCTAAATCTGGCCCTGTGGACTGGGGCCCAGCCAGTTCCTTTTCTCTGGTGATACGCCTAGCACGTGGTGAACACTCAGTGGTAACTGCACCAGCTGAAGTAGTCATCTTTCTGTCCCTTGAATCAACTAGCATTTCCTGTGAGCTGGGATGGAACTTTTAGAAGTCTTTATGCTTAGCACTCACCCAGCTGTGAGTAGAGAGGCTGCCTAGAAGTTCCTGCTTCTGCTTGATCTGAAGGATAAGGATAGTTACTCCTTTCTGAGACCGTGTGAGCAGGATGGCTGGGTACATGTGGGGAGATGGCCACATGGAACACTCCGCCCAGGGCACATACAAGGTGCTCAGCAAGTATCACTGACCTTAATTCTACTTGCCCTGTCCTGTTATATTCACTTCATTGCCTCCCAATACCGGCAAGGCTTTTATCCATAGACAGTGACTAATGACAATAAAAGATTTAGGAGTAGCCTGACAGTACCAAATAAGAGTCTGCAGAGAGTCTAGCAGATAGCTGCAAACAGAATATGGGGAACCCATTATCTTTTTCTTTCTTTTGAGACAGAGTCTCACTATGTCACCCTGAGTAGAGTGCTGTGATGTCACAGCTCACAGCAACCTCAAACTCTTGGGCTTAAGTGATTCTCTTGTCTCAGCCTCCCAAGTAGCGGGGGCTACAGGTGCCTGTCACAATGCCCAGCTGTTTTTTGGTTGTAGTTGTTATTGTTGTTTGGCAGGCCCAGGTTGGATTCAAACCTACCAGCTCTGGTGTATGTGGCTGGCACCCTAGCCACTGAGCTACAGGTGCTGAGCCAGTAGATTATATTTTTATTATTATTTATTTAGAGACAGAGTCTCACTGTGTTGCCCTCAGTAGACTGCCATGGTATCACAGTTCACAGCAACCTCAAACCTTGGGCTTACGCGATTCTCTTGCCTCAGTCTCCCAAGTAGCTGGGACTATAGGTGCCTGCCAAAATGCCCAGCTATTTTTTTGTTATTGTCATTGTTTAGCAGGCCTGGGCCAGGTTTGAACCCTCTAGTCCTGGTGTATATGGCTGGTGCCCCAATCACTGAGCTAAGGGTGCTGAGCCTAGACTATATATATACACACACATATATATACACATACACACACATATAAATATATTAATTGACAGAGTCTCACTTTGTCACCCTCGGTAGTGTGCTGTGGCATCACAGCTCACAGCAACCTCCAGCTCTTGGGTTTAGGTGATTCTCTCGTCTCAGCCTTCTGAGTAGGTGGGATCACAGGCACTTGACACAATGCCCGGCTATTTTTTTGTTGCAGTTTGGCCAGGGCCGATTTGAACCCGCCACCCTCGGCATATGGGGCCAGTGCCCTACCCACTGAGGTAGGGCACCGCCCTCTAGACTATATATATATATATATTTTTTTTTTTTTTGAGACAGAGCCTCAAGCTGTCCCCCTGGGTAGAGTGCCGTGGCATTATAGCTCACAGCAACCTCCAACTCCTGGGCACAAGCGAGTCTCTTGCCTCTGCCTCCCAAGTAGCTGGGACCACAGGTGCCCGCCACAACGCCTGGCTATTTTTTTTTGGTTGCAGCCGTCATTGTTGTTTGGCGGGTC
>CAUYTI010002921.1:0-11336 GCA_963575145.1 Galago senegalensis | reverse complement strand
TCTTAGGCTATTTGGTTATAGCTTTCATATAAAAGGTTTAGATTAGTCTCATAATAGGGGTGTGTACATTGGATACTTTTTCCTCCATTCTTGTGATACTTTGCTCAGAAGAACATTCTCCAGCTCCATCCATGTGAAGATGAAGGATGTAAGGTCTCTATCCTTCTTAATGGCTGCATAGTATTCCATGGTGTACATATACCACAGTTTATCGATCCATTCGTGGATCGATGGGCACTTGGGCTTCTTTCATGACATGGCGATTATGAATTGGGCTGCAATAAACATTCTGATACAAATGTCTTTGTTGTAATGCAATTATACCCTTTATTTCAATTCACCAGTTGCTTTCATTTTGCCCTTTGTTTTTGCATTCATTCATTCATTCATTCATTCTTTCCTACGTCCTTCCCTTCCATCTCTCCTGCTCTTTCTGTTTATTCTTCCCTTCCTGATTTTTTTTCTTAAAATAATTTGAAAATAAGTTGGAGTCATTTACTTCTTTTATTTTTAAATATTTCAGGTCATATATTTTTAGTAATAAGGACACTTTAGGTTGGGTGCAGTGGCTCATGCCTGCAATCCTCGTACTTGCCTGAGCCAGAGTGAGACCCCATGTGCAAAAATAGCTGGGTGTTGTGGTGGGCACCTGTGGTCCTCCAGATGCTGAGGCAAGAGGCTCGCTTGAGCCCAACAGTTGGAGGTTGCTGTGAGCTATGATGCCATGCCACTCTACCAAGGGCGACAAAGTGAAACTCTGTCTCAAAAAAAAAAAGGACATTTTCTTTGTTAACTACAGTATGATGATCAAAATCAGGAAATTTCATACTGATATAAGATACTGTAAATTGTCCCACTGATGTCCTCTGTGTCTTGGTGGTATGTCTGGGTTTGTGCAGTTCATTCTGAGAATAACTGTGTCCATTTTTCCTGATTAAAGAGTCAATGTAGGATCACAGACGCACTTAATTGCCACATTTCTCTCTTTTATTTAGAACAGTTCTTCTGGCATTTTTTTTTATGATCTTGACACTTTTTAAGAATACAGAGAAATTATGTTGCAGGTTTTTTCTCAAATTTGAGTTTGTCTGATTTTCCTTATGATTAGATCCAGTCTGAAGGTCATTGTGTCTTCTCATTTTCAGAGGAGTTGATATTTTATCATTGTCAATGTTTAGAATGAAAATATGGGGGCACCATGTGCTGTATAGATTCACACATGGAACGAGGTTTCTGAGGATGCTATTGGCAGCAAAGGAATGATCATATTCTAAAAGAATAACTCACACCGTTAATGGTGAAGGCGAGCAGATCAAGAGAGGAGAAAGTCACCCCCTTACTATTTTCCTTGATATGAAGGCAAACGTAGGCAGAATCCTTTTTGTATAACATGGAAATAAATCAAACATGTGAAGAATGATCTCTTTTTCCTGGGAACCTCAAAGTTTCTTAGTATCAGGAAACATAAGTAGGCATTCTGCTCTTTTGTAGTAGAAGAGTGACTGTCTCTACATTAATACCAAGGCATCAGGTGAAAGGTGAAAAATGTAGGCCGGCATCCTAATGCTCAGTCTTTTAGAGAATGACTGCACATGTTCTGAAGATGATTTTAAATCTAGATACAGGCGATGTCTTTGAGCATTGAGAAAGAACACTGAGACTCTTTAAAAACAAATAACGTTTGAAGCAGACTGATAGAAAGGGCTGTGCTATAATTGGGACTGACACAGAGAGAAGTGAAATGACTACAAGTGAATGCTTTGGTGCCATGCCCCAAATTATTGATCTCGAATGTACTGAAGTTTAGAAGTGACATGCTGGGGTTTGAATGTCTTCTCCAAAACTCACGTTGAAATTTAATTGCCATTGTGATGGTATTAAGAGAAGGGGCTGAGTGGCCCCTGTGGCTCAGTGAGTAGGGCACTGACCCCATAAACTGAGGTTAGTGGGTTCAAACCCAGCCCTGGCCAAACTGCAACAAAAAATAGCTGGGCATTGTGGTGGGTGCCTGTAGTCCCAGCTACTCAGGAGGCTGAGGGAAGAGAATCACCTAAGCCCAGGAGTTGGAGGTTGCTGTGAGCTGTGATGCCATAGCACTCTACCCAGGGTGATAAAGTAAGACTCTGTCTCTAAAAAAAAAAGAAAAGAAGGGGCCATTAAAAAGTGATTAGGCTGTGAGGCCTCCACCCTCATATGTGGATCAATGTCATTTTCTCAAGGGTGTGTTCTTTATTGTGGTGAGCCTGTTGTTGTAAAACTGAGCTTGGCCTTCTCTGGCACTCTCTTCCCCTCTGCCTCTGCCCTGGGGTGATGTAGCAAGAAGACCCTCACTGGATACCGGCACTTTGATCTCGTGCTTCCTAGCCCCTAGAACACTGATAAATACATTCCTTTTCTTTTCTTAAAATAAATAATCCAATTCCAGGTTTTCTATTATGGCAGCAGAAAATAAACTAAGACAAAAAATTGGTATAGAGCAGTGATTTGCAACCCATGTGCTGTGAGAGGATTTTAGGGGTGCCTCAAAAATTTTTACTGATCATCAATTAAATTATTTTCAGAAGAATTTCAAAGCACAGTAGGTATATTCTTTTTTTTTAAATTCCATTTTAGTCAACACAAACTGCGTAAGTTTAACTATAGGTTCAAGTGTGTTGTGAGATAAAATAGGTTGAAAAACACTGGTATACAGAGTAAGGCTCCTGCTATAACAGACACCTGAATAGTGCGGAAGCAGCTTTGGGACAAGGTAATGGGTACACACGGGGACAGTTTGCAAGTGATTAGGTGTCAGGTATAGGGATCAGGTGTCAAGTGTTTGTGTTCCCAGGACCAAATGATGGTTACTGGTACCCAGTTGATGGGGTGAATGAGCAGAGCAAGCAGGGGTGAGCAGGCAGAGTGCAAAGCTCATTAGAGCCTAGGACATTCCAGAGAAGGAACGGGTCAGTCCTGAGTGGAGGAGACCCCGACTTTAACAAGACTTCTCCTTTTATGCTGATTCCCTGAGTTTACGTTGTATGTGTTGGGGGGTGGTGGTGCAATATTCATGGTTTTTCTTGGAAAAAGGTGGAGAATTCCTGGAATGGTGAATAATTCCCCTTTTCTATCCTTATAAGGCAATTACTGTGGTATTCATCATGTCATGGTGCTGGTGGGTGTGATTTTTTTCCTGTGTCACCGAGGGTAGGTCATTTAGGGACACTGTTACCTTAACTGTGCACATGCTCCAAAGACCCTCTATTGAGGCCTTGATCATATCTCCAATCATATCTCCACTTGGTGGTTTTCCTATCTCTTTCTGGTTGGTCAGTTCTTGGACCAAACATCTGGTCAGTCCTTGGGGACCTCCTCTTATGTGTCATCTGTTCTTTTTTGGGACCCTCTCTCCTTTCAATTTGTTATTCCTAGTAGACAAAGCATCTCCTAGCGTCATCTCTTTCTCAATGGACTCCCTGTCCCCCTAGATGAATCTGTTCCCACATCTACTTGTCCCACCCTGAGGTAGGGAGTAGCCTGGGTTTCTGTGAATGGACCATTAAGGGCAATTCTGGTGAGGGCTCAGAGGAAGAGAATAGTTGTAGGTGAAGTCTGAGATCTCTTTGAGATGACTTTAGTGGTTGTGATCTAAATGTTGGTACCAATGTGGACAGTAAAAATTGTTCTGAAGTTTCAGAGATAGAGATGAGAAGCATAATATTGGAAACTGGAGGAAAGGCCACCTTCGTTTGAGCTCAGCAAAGCCACAGGGATGGGGCTGCCAAAAACCTAGGGAGCCAACCCCTGCCACACTGTGCCCAGGATGCAGAACATGGTGGCTGACACCTGTAATCCTAGCAGTCTGGGAGGCTAAGGTGGGTGGATTGATTGAACTCAGGTGTTCAAGACCAGTCTGAGGAAGAGCCAGATTCTTTCTCTACAAAATTAGAAAAACCAGCTGGGTGTTGTAGAGGGTGCCTGTAGTCCTAGCTACTTGGGAGGCTGAGTCAAGAGGCAAACTCCACATGAACCCAGGAGTTTAAGGTTGCTGTGAACTATGATGCCGCAGCACTCTACCCAGGGCTACAAAGTGAGACCCTGTCTCAAAACTAAACAAAACAAAAACAACAACAAGAAAAAGTGAGTTTGGTCTTTTCTTTCCCCTTCTGCCTTCAAGTGGCTCAAGTGGCTAAGGCGCCAGCCACATACACCTAAGGTGGCGGGTTTGAATCCAACCCAGGACCGACAAAACAACAATGATGGCTGCGGGCGTTGTGGCGGGCACCTGTGGTCCCAGCTACTTGGGAGGCTGAGGCAGGAGACTCGCTTGAGCTCAGGAGTTGGAGGTTGCTGTGAGCTGTGAAGCCATGGCACTCTACCCAGGGGGATAGCTTGAGGCTCTGTCTCAAAAAAAAAAAAAAAAAAAGAAACTGGACATCAGCACCTTGATACTGAACTTCCTAGCCTCCAGATCTTTGAGAAATATATTTTCTTCTAAATTACCCAATTTCAGGTGTTCTGGTATAGCAGTGGAAAATGGACTAAGATGTAACAAGAAAGAGTTAAGCCTTTTAAGCAAGTGCCTGAGGTACTCTGTGGGAGAATCTGACAGAATGAGTCACCGTTCAGCCTAGACTCCTGGTCCTTGTCTGAAATGTGAACTCTTAGATCACTTTTCTTTTCACTGATGGATCCACTCTTTAATGATTTGAAAAAAGAATACCCAGTGGTTCCTTTTGTGTGAAGAAAACAAGATAAATATTAGCCAGGAAAGGTCATTTTAGTTTCCGATATGTGGGGAGTTCATTATGATGGGTTCTGATAAATTATACGGTGTAGTTCCTTCTGATAGCAGAAGGTCATGTCATGCCCTTGGGTGGACATAAGGACAAGCATACTTAATAAAGTTGGAGAATCTGGGAGATGAACATTTTCAAGTTATTTTTTCTGAGCAATTTATATTTATACTGTTATTAAAAGCCATTTCCCTTTTGTTGAACTAATTACTCAAGGCCTTCTTGCTCTCCTTTAGCCCCAAAGGGATGAGTCTTCAAGTTTATCACCTAAAGTATTCTTTAATCAAACCTGTGGATAATCTTTGGGTTATCTAACAAAGAGCAAAATCTCAGTTGTGCTATTGGTGGATTTGGAATGGGTTCTATGTGTTTCTAAAGTAATTATGCTGCATTTCAAAAAATCATTTTTATATTTGTAACTTTCATATTTATTAATACATGTGATTATTTTTCTCTGATCTTTACCCCTGGGATGGATGTACTTAACTAGCAAAATTAAAAATAATCTAGTTTCATGTTCTGCTTTTTTCTTAAGATGTCTTTGCTTTAGAATCCTGAACCTTCTTTTACACATATGTCCACTGAGTAGAAAAATATGGTTAGGTCTGTGTGTTGAGGAAGGGTCTTCACTGTCAACAGTGTTCTTCACAAAGGTCCTCTGCATTTTGGTACAGTGGATTATACTGGAAGGACTTTCTCTCTGTCTCGGTAACGTTTTTCAGAAAGCAACTTTGTACTGTCTAGCTTCTTCTTCACGTTTCTATTATATGAAGATCCAGAAATTTGGATCTTCATGTTGGCTTTTTCACTGCTTTGTGAGCTCGGGAGAACTGCACAAATTAGAAGTGGATTATCTCCAACTTTTGTTTCCAACTAATGGTCAATGAAGTGGGAAGGTGAAATTAATTATGCATCCAGAATAGTTTGGGGTTCTCTGTCAAATTTTGAATGCTTTTGCTACTGGGGAACTTCCTCAAAGCTGTGTTTTTTTGTTAACTAATATGTGGCTAGTTAATGAGTATAGAATTTCGTTTCTTTTCCCCTTTTCAAATATGGATATTTTTGGGTTCTAACATGGTAAAAACCATTATTTGGCTACTGGAAATCTGTTTCATTTCAAAACCAAAATGCTAATTGATTCCTGTTTCATTTATTTTCTTTTATAAATATAGGTCCTCCAAGCTGAGATAACTTTTTAGAACTACAAAAATGATTGGTTCTAGCTACAAATGGGAATTTGGAGCCATTCAGAAATATGTCCTGGAATAGCTGTGTTGGACTGGAACCAACTCTTACGAAGTCTCCAAGGTAATAACATTTTAACATGTACCTACAGATGATCGTGTTACAAAGTACTGAGAATTAAGCAAAACAGAATGTTTTAGAGTTGGTGATCTTTTATAAAAGCTTTCTTTTATATAAGATTTTTTTAGAATTTGGGGAGTCATTATTTTTTAAAATTTGGTTTTCATTTTTAAAATGAAATTGTTTTAGTTAGCAAAGCATGGCTTTGCTTATTCAGTAGAGAAAAGGAGGAGTAAATACAGACAAATGGCTTTCAGCACCATTCCTGCCATTCTGCCCTGGTATTTCTTTTCTTTTCTTTTCTTTTTTTTTTGAGACAGAGCCTCAACTGGTCCCCTGGGTAGAGTGCCATGGCATAGTTCACAGCAACCTCCAACTCCTGGGCTCAAGCGAGTCTCCTGCCTCCGCCTCACAAGTAGCTGGGACCACAGGCGCCCGCCACAGCGCCCAGCTATTTTTTGGTTGCAGCTGTCATTGTTGTTTGGCAGGCCCAGGCTGGACTTGAACCCGCTACCTTAGGTGTACATGGCTGGCGCCTTAGCCACTTGAGCCATAGGCGCCGAGCCTGCCCTGGTATTTCTTTCTTTCTTTTTTTTTTTTTTTAGAAGGAGCCTCAAGCTATCCCCCTGGGTAATGTGCCATGGCATCACAGCTCACAGCAACCTCCAACTCCTGGGCTCAAGGGAGTCTCCTGCCTCAGCCTCCCAAGTAGCTAGGACCACAGGCACCCGCCACAACGCCTGGCCATTTTTTGGTTGCAGCCATCATTGTTGTTTGGTGGGCCTGGGCTGGGGATTCGAACCCGCCACCTTATGTGTATGTGGCTGGCGCCTTAGCCGCTTGAGCCACAGGCACCGAGCCTGCCCTGGTATTTCTATGGGAGATCATAGTTGTTGTTAAGTAAATACTTGTCTGAGGGGCTGAGAATTTGCGGCTACTCACCCAGGAAGCTGGTACCTAGAACTGTCCATGTAAGAAGGAGATGGATTAGGGATCATGGCCTAGGGTTTGAAATGTCTGCCTTTGAGACTTTTGATTCAAGGGGCTAGTTGTTGGGATCTATCCAGGAAAACAGAAACCACCATGATAATGTGGAAGAGGGGAACACAAATTTAGGGAACTGGTTATACATATGGTACCAGAGTCTGAGAAAACAACAAGAAGCCCAGACATAGCAACTGCATGAAGCCATCACTGTCCTTGGGCCAGTGGGACAATGGAAGGAGGAGCTGCAATGCCTAGGGAAAGGGACCTTGAGTGGCAGCTGGGACCACAGTGTGCCTTCCTGGCAGGAATCGGAGCCATGGAAGGGAATGGCCACTCCATAGATTCTGTTCAGGACAGAGAAGTAGGGACGAGCCAGGCTAGTAGTTTCCCCAGCCTCCTCCAGCCTCTAGCTGCTGCTCCTGTTAGCTGAGCCCATCCAGCCACGAGGCAGCTGACCTGGGAGCATGGGAAATTCAGCCTAGAGGTCCCCCAGTGCTCAAAACAGGGAAAAGGTGGCTGAGTAGATCTTAAGGCAAAAACAGGTTCCAAGGTGGAATAGAGTTTATGATTTTTTTTTTTTTAAATTTGGGCTCGGTGTGGTGTTTACACCTGTAATTCCTGCATTTTGGGAGGCTACGACAGGAGGATCTCTGGAGGTCAGGAGTTCAAGATTAGCTTGGGTAACATAGTGAGACCCCCAACTCTACAAAAAAAAAAAAAAAAGAAAAAGAAAAATTAAAGCAGAGCATGGTGGTGCATGCCTTTCACCCCGGGGAGCTATTTGGGAGGCTGAGGTGGGAGGATCACTTGAGTCTAGGAGTTGGAGGATGCAGTGAGCTGTGACTGAGCTACTCCACTTTAGTCAGGGTGACAGTGAGATCCTATCTCTAAAAACAACAACAAAATAAAAACAAAAAACCAGAAACCCATATTTGTTTCTTTTTCTTTTTACATTATCACTTTAAGAACTGAAGTACATGTCATCTCAGGGTTATGTCATGATTCAGTTAGACAGTCACATAGGGTTAAACATTTGGATCATTTTCAATAGTATAAACAATAGCAAAATTTCCCAGTATGTTTGTGGTTATTTCTTTTTTTTTTTTTTGAGACAGAGCCTCAAGCTGTCACCCTGGGTAGAGTGCTATGGCATCACAGCTCACAGCAACCTCCAACTCCTGGGCTCAAGCGAGTCTCCTGCCTCCGCCTCCCAAGTAGCTGGGACTACAGGCGCCCACCACACGCCTGGCTGTTTTTAGGTTGTAGCCATCGTTGTTGGTTGGCGGGTCTGGGCTGGATTCAGACCCACCAGCTCAGGTGTATGTGGCTGGCACCTTAGCCGCTTGAGCCATAGGCGCCGAGCCATGTTATTTCTATAAGATTAAATCGTATAAGCAATTTGCTAGATTAAAGCATAGGAACTTTGTAAACATTTGACACATATCAAATTATCAACCAGTTTATAGTTTCATCAAATTAAAGTCTTTCTCAATTGTATTAGAAATATTTATTCAATTATTGCCAAAAGTGGATTTAAAGATTCATGTTAATTTTACAGGCTCCCCAAATTATTGTTACTTACTTTGCATGTTAGACATTTCTGTTTCTTCTTTTGTTATTTTATAAAGCTACTGGGTCCCTTAGGCTAACGTAGGAGATTGGCACAAAAATATAAAGATAATTGGAATACGCGCGTGCGCGCGCACACACACACGCGCACACACACACACACAGTGTCCATAAAGTTCGTGTGCAACTATTTTAAATTAGACAAGAACTTTATGGACACCCTGTATATATGTGTGTAGTGTGTATATGTGTGTGTGTGTGTGTGTATCTCTATCTATATATAGAGAGAGGCATTCCAAATCATTTCTGAGAGGATGGATTATTCCAGTGGTTTTCAAAGTATTTCCTGGAGTCTTTGGTAGGTGGGGGGCACAGGCATGGGGGTAGGAACTGCTGGCTTGTGATGAATTCATATTTGAAACCTCTTTCCATTATATTTTAATGTGCATGGAATGGGCTTTTGATACCTTGGGGATGGGTCTTCTCTTAAGGACCCCTGTCAATGCCCCACAAAGTCAATTATGTGTATGCCATGGAATCTTCTATTTGAAAACGGAGGATAGTGGATGCTGTGATGTGCTATCCAGATCCTCCTTCAGGAATGAGGGTTTATTCCTTCTCCTGTTGGGGATTTGGCCAGCTATCAGCTCACTTGGAAAATTTCTCTCAAGTAAAAGACCCACCTTGCTCAAACAGTTCCTCCTTTTAGGGGAGCTCATATGTGACTAATCAATATGGATGTTTAAAGGCCTGACTCCTAATCCCACCTTGGGACCACAAAGAAGGGGCATTCCAGCTTTGGAATTGTCCACAGGGCTACCTGAGGTCTTTTCCTCCTTCTGTCCTGTCTTCTTCCCTTCCTGCCCCATCCCCTGGTCCTCACAGGTGACGATTCCAAGAGCACTCTTTGTTAGACCTCCTGCTTGCCAGTTTCCATCTTAGATTTGGCTTCCCAGGCAACCTGATCTTTGTGACTCAGATCACCCCAACTATACTGCTCCAAACTTGGTGAAATCCCTCCAGACAAATTCAGGTGATGCAGGGAACTGATAAATAGATAGGAACAGAGGAAGACCCCATCTCTAGAGAAATAAAGAAAAATTAGTCAGGCATGGTGGCACACACCTGTGATCTGACCTACTCAGGAGGCTGAGGCAGGAGGATTGCTTGAGCACAGGAGTTTAAAGCTGTAATGAGCTATGATCCTGCCACTATACTCCAGCCTGGGTGACTGAGTGAGACACTGTCACTTAAAAAAAAAAGGGAGAGAAAAGAAAAGAAACTGAATTTCATTTGTAGGTTAGGTGGGAGAGATGAGTCTCTCTCACTTGAGAGACTTAGTCTGATGTTGGGTGCTAGAGATTAGGCAGACACAGAGGCAGGGAGCCAAGTCATTAAGCAGAGAACATTGCTCACTGATACCCAGCTGAGGGTCGAAGAGACCTGGGCTCATCTGGAAATTAGATTAAGAACAAGAAGGTGAATTTCAGAACTAGGTTGATTCAGATGGTTTTGACAAGGAGAAGGAAGACCTTATATTTGAGGTTCTCAGAAAGGTTGCTCGTGTCTCAGACAGTAGAAATGAGTACTTGGACTGAGCAGGCAGATGCTGGTGAGAAGGTCCTCCTAGGACCACTAGGGAAAGCCAGCTGAAGGAAAGGGCACAAGGGACAGTGCTTTTGCCTTTTGGTAATTGTTATTCAGTGGTCTGTTTTCAGTGATGTAATTCTTGAGATTAACCTGTCTGCAATCATAAACCAAATATGTGGATTGAATACCTGCTTGGACTTTTGTAAACCAAATAAATACATGGATGAACTTTTATGAGTGGATTGTTTGACCATTTGTGATGGATAGAATTCTAAACTGGCTATCCAGATTTGCACCCTCTTGTGTATACACCACATGTAATCTCCTCCGTGTGAGTGTGGGTGGGAATGTGGTTATGATGGAGTTCACTCCTTTGATTAAATGACAGCTATATGGCAAAGATGAGGGGTTATGTGAATGTTGTTGAGGCCCCAAATAAGTTGACTCTGAGTTAATCAAAAGAGAGCTTATCATGGGTGGGACTGACTAAGCAGGGGAGCCCTAAAAAGGGGTGGGGTTTTTACTGGAAGAAGAGATTTGAACTGGGAAGGAGCCCGTGGAGGGTCAGATGTATGAAGGCAGCCTATAGGTCCACAGAGCATGTCCTGGCTGACAGCAAGAACATCAGCACCTTAGTCAGAGAGTTCCAAGAAAATGGCTTTTGCCAACAATCTGAGGGGCTTTTGAAGTGATCTTTCCCCCGCTGAGCCTCCAGATGAGAACACACCCCACTGACAACCTTGATTTCAGCCTTGCGAGTCCAGTGGAGGACTCAGCTAGAATGTGCCAGCCTCCCGACTTATAACTGTGAAATATTTGTATTATTTTAAACTTCTTCTTTTTTTTTTTGCATGTCAATATTTTATTTAACCTAATATACCAAAAAGAGTATTTTAAAATGTAATCAGCATAAACATTAATGAGACATTTTACATTCTGTTTTTTTTTTTTCTGGTGCTTTTCTTTTTCTTTTTCTTTTTTTTTATTAAATGATAGCTGTATACATTAATGCAAACATGGGGTACAGTGTAGTGTTTTCACACACATTTTGACATACTTTCATCAAGCTGGTTCACACAAACTTCATGTTATTTGCATAGTCATTGTGTC
>CAUYTI010002919.1:0-11631 GCA_963575145.1 Galago senegalensis | reverse complement strand
TGGCCCCCTGGCTTTGTTTTTATTACAAAGAACTGCCTTAGCTATATGGGGTTTTTTCTGGTTCTATACAAAACGGAGAAATCATTTTTTCTAAGTCATGAGAGTATGATGTTGGTATTTTAATAGGGATGGCATTGAATCTGTAGATCACTTTGGGAAGTATAAACATTTTAACAATGTTGATTCTTCCCAGCCATGAGTGTGGTATGTTCTTCCATTTGTTAATCTCTTCTGCTATTTCTTTTCTTAGGGTTTTGTAATTTTCTTTACCGCTTTTGTTACATATATTTCTAGGTATTTCATTTTCTTTAAAGCTATTGTAAAGGGGATTGTGTTCTTAATTAGCTTCTCATCTTGGCTATTATTGGCATATATAAAGGCTACTGATTTGTGGACCTTGATTTTATATCCTAAGACTTCACTATGTTTTTCGATCATTTCTGGGAGTCTTGTAGTTGAGTCTTTGGGGTTCTCTAAGTATAAGATCATATCATCAGCAAAGAGGGAGAGTTTACCTCTTCTGCTCCCATTTAGATGCCCTTTATTTCCTTCTCTTGCCTAATTGTATTGGCTAGAACTTCCAGCACTGTGTTTGATAGTAGTGGTAATAGAGAATAACCTTGTGTGGTTCCAGTTCTAAGTGGAAAAGCTTTCAGTTTTACCCCATTCAGTAAAATATTAGCTGTGTGTTTGTCCTAGATGGTTTCAATCAGTTTAAGAAATGTACCATTTATGCCTATATTCTTCGGTGTTCTAATTAGAAAAGGATGCTGGATTTTATCGAAGGCTTTTTCTGCATTTATTGAGAGGAACATATGGTCTTTATTTTTGCTTCTGTTGATAGGGTGAATTACATTTATGGACTTGCATATGTTAGAGCAGCCTTGCATCCCTGGGATGAAACCTACTTGATCATGATGTATGACTTTTTTGATGAGAAGTTATAGTCTGTGGCTAGGATTTTGTTGAGAATTTTTGCATCTATATTCATTAGTGAAATTGGTCTGAAGTTCTCCCTTTTAGTTGGGTCTTTTCCTGGTTTTGGTATCAATGTTATGTTTGCTTCATAGAATGTGTTGGGAAAGACTCCTTCCTCCTCAATTTTTTGGGGATAATTTCTGCAGTGTGGGAATAAGCTTCATATTCATATTTTTTCATTCTTGCCTTTTTTAATAAAAGGGACTTCATTGTTGCTAGTTTTTCTGTCTCTGATTTTTGTTTTTTCCCCTAATTTTATCTCATAAGGTTTTTTGTTTGTTCATTTGGTTTGATTTGTGGTGTTTTTGTTTTTCTTCTCTATTGGTTGGAGGTGGGATGCTGTGTCTGCTCAGGCTGCCTAGGAGCTATAAACATCAAGGGACCACCCAGCCCAGCCCAACCAGAGGTTGGGATTTGTGTGTATGAGTCACAGTGCCCTACTGTATGCCACTATTACTTTTGTCTCTCTCTTTCTGTGCCTCCCTTCTTTTTGTCAATCTTCCCTTTTACTCACCCCCTTTCCTTTCTCTTTTCTTCTTTTTTTTAAATCTTTTATCCCTTCTTGCTCTTCACTCTTCTTGTCCTTTTAGTCCTTTACCAAAAGGACACTTCAGTACCTTAGGTCAGAGGCATGGTAACCTAAATAACAAGAGGAAGTGAAAGGAAAAATTAATGCAAGGAAACAGACAAAACGAAAACACTCATGAGGAAGAAACAGCAGAAAAATCCTGGCAATATTAACAACCAGAACAGAGCAACTGCTCCTCACCAAGGTATCATGAGTTACCTACTGCAGAGAATTCCACCTATGAAGCAATCTTAGAAATGACAGAAGGGGAATTTAAAATATGGATGGTGAAAACAAGGAAATTGCTAAGAAAGTGGAAAATAACCAAAAGGAAATCCAAAAACAGAACCAAGTAAGAGATGAATGATATGAAGAATGTAGAAAGGATATAGCGGAGCTGAAGGAATTGAAGCAATCAATCAGGGAATTTAAAGATACAGTAGAAAGTATCAATAACAGCCTACACCATGCAGAAGAAAGCTCTCAAAGGTAGAGGATAAAGCTCTTGAGCTAACTCAGACAGTTAAAGAGATAGAAAAAAAGAGAGAGAAAGCAGAACGTTCACTGACATAATTATGGGACTTCATGAAGCGTTCAAACATATGAATTTTAGGTATCCCAGAAGGGGAAAAAGAAGGTCCCAGAGGCATGGAAGCCCTACTAGAGGATATCATAAATGAAAAATGTCCACATATCACCAAAGATTCTCACACATTCCTTTCAGAGGGATATCAGACCCCAGGTTGTCTCAACTCAAATCAAACTTCTGCAAAACACATTGTCATGAGCCTGTCCAAAGTGAAGACAAAAGAGAAGATTCTTCAAGCTGCCAGGAGTAAGTGCCAATTGACCTACAGGGGCAAATCCATCAGGGTGACTATGGACTTCACTAATGAAACTTTTCAAGCCGGAAGACAGTAGGTCATCTACCTTTAATCTGCTTAAAACTATTTTTAGCCCAGAATTCTATATCCTGCTAAGCTAAGCTTTAAAATTGATGGAGAAATCAAATCTTTTAGTGATATGCAAACATTAAGAAGTTTTGCCACAACAAGACCAGCTCTATAGGAAATACTTACCTGTTCTACACACTGACCATCATCACAATGGACCACTAGCAAAGTAAGTAACCAGAAATTAAAGGACAGAACCTAGCTTCCACAAAGATGCAAAAGATAAAACTAAGCAATGGCCTTTCACAAAATAAGATGAATAGAATTACACCACACTTATCAATTACCTCAATAAATGTTAATAGCTTGAATTCCCCACTGAAGAAACATAGGCTGGCTGATTAGATAAAAAAAACATAAGCCATCTATTTGTTGTCTGCAGGAAACACACCTGGCCTTGAAGGACAAATTAAAACTCAAAGTAAAGGGATGGAAAACAAATTTTCAAGCAAATGGAATTCAGAAGAAAAGAGGGGTTGCAACCTTATTCTCAGATACAAGTGAATTAAAAGCAACCAATGTCAAAAAAGACAAAGATGGACACTTCATATTGGTCAAGGGAACAATACAACAAGAAGACACTTCAATTCTAAATATTTATGTAGCCAACTTCAGTGCTCCCAGATTCTTGAAACAGACGTTTCCTAGTCTGAGCAATATGATATTCCATAACAAAATAATAATAGGGGACTTTAACACTTCTCTTACAGAGCTGGACAGATCCTCTAAACCAGCAGTTCACAACCTGTGGGTCATAACCCTTTTTTAACAATGAAAATACATTGCAGCATTAGGAACCATGGCTCTAAACAGAAACTAAACAAAGATACAAGGGACTTAAATGAGAACCTAGAACTGTGCTTAATAAACATATATAGAACACTACATCCCAGAGCTAAAGAATATACGTTCTGGGGTCACCCATAGCTCACTGGGTAGGGCGCCAGCCATGTACACCTAGGCCAGAGGGTTTGAACCTGGCTGGGCCAGCTAAAACAACAGTGGCAAATGCAACAACAACAAAAAATAGCCAGGTATTGTGGTGGGCACCTGTAGTCCCAGCTACTTGGGAGGCTGAGGCAAGAGAATCACTTAAGCCTAAGAGTTTGAAGTTGCTGTGAGCTGTGATGCTATGGCACTCTACCCAGGGCAACAGCTTGAGACTGTGTCTCAAGAAAAAAAAAAGAATATACATTCTTCTCATCAGCTCAAAGGTAATACTAAGGTATGTGCCCTGAGCTCTGGAAACAATGGACTTGCCATTTGTTGAGATGGGGAGGACTCGGGAGGGGTTACAGGCTTATAAGAATTTAGAAAATATTCCATCTTTTGAAAATGTCTACTAATAGTTTAATGAGAAAAATAAAAATTAAGAACTTAAGAATCAAGAAATTGAGGGCATTGAATCCTTGAATTGAGGATAAAATTCCAGGAGAATCTCCTGACTATAAACACTAAAGATCTCAAGGAATCATGGTTTCAGAACAAAATATAATTATTGTAAATATTACAAACCTTAATAACATAAAAATGACATATAACCAAAATTGGAAGGATAAGGGAGGTGGGTTGTAAAAAGCCTTAGTGTACTGACTTCCTTATCAGGAATATCAGGGAGCAAATAAGTATTATCTAAAAGGGAAACACATAACTAATAAAAGGCATATTGAATCCAGCTTTCTCACATTTTTTATAATTGTTATTCTTTACAGAGATATATGTTGGTAACTAATATCTTTTGTGGTAAAGAAACACTTGTCTAAAGTTTGGGAATTACTCAGTTTCAGCTTATTCTTTGTTAATTAAAAGTATTACATGAAATACTTTGAAAAAAAACACTGTATTGCTTTCCTATTGCTGCTGTAACAAATAAACACAGACTTAGTGACTTAAATAATATGAATTGATTATCTTATGCAGTCTGGAGATCAGAAGTCCTAAATTAGTTTCAGAGAGCTAAAATCAAGATACCAGTTGGGCTGCATTCTTCTGGGGCTCTAGTGACTTTGCCCTCTCCAGCTCTTAGAGGATCCTGCATTTCTTGGCTTGTACTCCCCTTTCCTTATCTTCTAAGCCAGCACCATGGGACTAAGTCCTACTTATGCTGATATCGCTCTGGTTCTCTCTCTTCAGCTCTTCCATTTCTAAGACACTGGATTACCCACCCAGATAATCCAGGAAAACCTCCCTATTTTAAAGTCAAGCTGGTATTGTCATAACACTGAATATGACAGTGATTTCTTGGATATGACAAAAACACAGGCAACAAAAACAAAAACAAAAAGATAACATGGACTTCAAAATTTAAAATTTTCTGTGTCGAAGGAAAGTATTAACAGAATAATATGGAAACCCACAGAGTGGGAGAGAATATTTGCAAAGCACACATCTGATAAGGAATATCTATAGTTTAGACAGGTATAGATAAGAAATATCCATAGTATAGAAAGGACTCTTAAAACTCTACAACAGCAACATGGATGGAACTGGAACATATTGTCCATAGCAAAGTCTCTCAAGAATGGAAGAGAAAGTATCCAGTGTACTCAGCCCTACTATGAAACCAATTTATTGCTTTCATATGAAAGCTGTAGCCCAATTATAGCCAAAGAAGAAGGGGAAAGGGAGAAGGAGGGGAGAGGAGGATGGGTGGAGGGAGAATAATTGGTGGGACCACACTTACAGTGCATCCTACAAGGGTACTTGTGAAATTTACTAAATGTAGACTATAAATGTCTTGCACAATAACTAAGAAAATGCTGGGAAGGGTATGTTAACCAGTTTGAAAAAATTCCACAACAACAAATAAATAGCCTAATTTAGGAATGAGCAACCAACATAAATAAACATTTTTTTCAAAGAAGATATGCAGATGGACAATAAGCACATTAAATAATGTTTAAAATTACTAATCATCAGGAAAATGCAAATTAAGATCACATTGAGAGACTACCTCACACGCATTAGGATGGCTATAGTCAAAAAACCAAAACAAGTGTTGGCTAGGATGTGATGAAATTGGAACCCTGTGCACTGCGGGTGGGCATGTAAAATGGAACAGCCATTGTGTAAAACATATCATGTAGCGGTTCCACTTCTGATTACATACCCAAAAGAATTGAAAGGAGGACCTCAAAGAGATATTTGTACATGGATATTTGTACAGAGATTTGTATGGATATTTGTACACTCATAGCCCAAAAGTAAAAACAACCCCAATGTCCGTTAATAGATGAATGGACAAACAAAATGTGATATCTACATATAGTGAAATGTTATGCAGCTAAAGCTTTTAAAGAAAGGAAGGCAATTTGGACACATGCTACCATGTGGATGAACCTTGAGGACATTATAGTGAAATAAGTCAGACATAAAAGGAAAAATACTGTATGCTTCCACTTTTATGAGCTACATAGAGTGGTCAGAATCATAGAGGCAGGAAGTAGCATGGTGGTTGCCAGGGGCTGGGGGAAAGGAGATGGAGTGTTATTGTTTTATGGTACAAAGTTTCCTTTGGGGAAGATAAAAAAGTTTTGAATTTGAGTAGTGATGATGGTTGCACAACAATGTGAATGTACTTAATGCCACTCAACTGTACACTTAATAAATGGTAAATTTTATGTAATGTATATTTTACCATAATAAAAAGATAATGCAAAGTAAAAAGGTAACTTGGAATCAGGCTGCCCAGGGTTTGAGCATGTTAACCCACAAAATAGAAACTCTTCTCACAAAAGGATGAGAAACCACTAAAAGATTTTGAGCAGAAGAATGAAAATAGTGACCTCCATTTACAGGTTAGGTAATGTGGAAAACATTTCACACTGGTTGCCTCTAAGTCCTTATGGTGTTGTAAAGAAGATTATATTAATAATATTATTGCTTCTGTTTTGATGAACTTGTTTTTTAAACTTTCTATTTTGAAATAATTTTAGACTTACAGAAAATTTGTAAAAAAAAAAAAAAAAGTATAGTGTGTTTCTATACATCCCCTACCCAGATTCCTTTAATGTTAACATCTTACATAGCCATAGTGTAATCATCAAAAACCAGAAAACCTTTCATTGTCTTTTATGGCCTTGATGCTACTTTTGATGCTGGTTCATATATTTTGTAGATTATGTCTCAGTAAAGTTGCCTGGTATTTTCTCATCATCAGGTTGAGGTTGTGTATTCTGGGAAAGACTACCATTGACATGGAGCTGTGTCCTTCTCAGTGCTCATATCAAGGGTATGTGATGTGGGCATGCTCTTTTTTTACTATAAGTGTTCATCTTCATCATGTAAATAAGGTGGTATCTTCCTTGCAGATAGTGATGTTCCCAGCTCTTGAATGAACTCCAGGCTAACAGGTTTCAAACACCTTTACACTCTTAAAAGTTTTCCAGGATATCAAAGAGCTTTTATTTTTATAGTTATATCTATAGGTATATACTGCATCTGTAAGTAAAACTAAAAACTTAAAAATGTTACTTAAAAACAACAGTAATAGGCTCAGCACCTGTGGCTCAAGTGGCTAAGGTGCCAGCCACATACACCTAAGGTGGTGGGTTCAGATCCAACCCAGACCTGCCAAACAACAATGGTGGCTGCAACCAAAAAATAGCCAGGCATTGTGGCAGGCGCCTGTGGTCCCAGTTACTTGGGAGCCTGAGGCAGGAGACTTGCTTGAGCCCAGGAATTGGAGGTTGCTGTGAGCTGTGATGCCACAGCACTCTACCCAAGGAGATAGCTTGAGGCTCTGTCTCAAAAAACAAACAAACAAAAAAACCCATAGTAATAAACTTACTACATAACATAAATAACATTTATTATGAAAATTAACTATTTCCTAAAATGAAAAATTATTGAGAAGAGTAGGGTTGTTTTACACTTTTATAGTTGCTTTAATGACTGGACAAATAGAACACAGCTGGATTCTCACATTGGTTTTGCATTTAGACTATTGTGACAGTACATGCCATGTAGTCTGAAAAACTCCACTGTATACTAATGATAGGACAAGAGTGAAAACAGCAAATAGCAACTTAGTATTGTCATGAAATAGTCTAGCATTTGGATTTCCTGAAAGCATCTCAAGGACTCCCTAGGGCCCCTGGACCACTCTTTGGGAACTATTGTTCTAGGGATGTAGTGAAACATTGAAAGAATTGGTAGTAAATATTCTGGGATATCATGAATAATTTCAACACAAACTGCCCCATTAAACAATTTTTAATAAATTGGAAAAGGGATAATGAAGCAGTAGGAACCCATTCTATGAATAGGGTGCTGTACGGTAAAAGCCTTACTCTATTTGAACTCCATGAATGTGAAATCATTAATAGGCAGAATTAATGTTGCCAATATAATTGTAATGGTTGTAAAATTCGGCATTCTTACTGAGATGATGTACTTTTATACTTTAATCAACATCATTTTATGTTCTAAGTAGGTAGATGTAAGATGTGGAAATTGTTTTGTGGGGCCTCCTATGGGGATAATTGTATGGTGAAGTATATTTATTTACTTATATATTACTTCCAAAGAGTTTGGGAGTTTCAGAATGAGTCATCCAAATGCCTGGCTCCAGCATTTGCTAGGCACAGCAGTTTTTCATCTTTGAGAATCCCAAATAAGATGCAAATTGTCTGATAAATAATTTTGTCTTGTTCTTCAACTTTTCAGAAAAATAGTCCTTGGAGAGCTATAGTATCAGCAAATGCAATCAATGCCTTAGAGCAGGTTGATTTTCAGCTTTTATCATCATGGAAATAAAACCTTCAGGGACTGGGAGATGTGGTGACAGTGAAATGTGTTCTGTCCCTTGTGGCATGGGATTATAGAGAATATCTTTAAATGGATTGCTCTGTGTCAGCATTAATAAATTACACATACAGCTCTTCCTGTTTTTCCAGTTATATTCTGAAATGAATGTATTCCTATTTTGTTTAATTTTCTCTTAGGAAGATACAAAGTTATTTTTAGTTTAATGGCTTATGAAAGAAAAATTGAGTGTCTGGGACAAAGCTGTGCTATTGGAATAAACATAGTTCTAGTTGAGTACACAGCAATCTCACTGAAGGGCCCAAATTTATATTTCTATATATGCACCTCTTCCATAGTCAAGATTTATTATATACTAAAGAATTTTCTAGAGGCTTTTTAACAGGATACCATTAATTCAGATCTTAGAGTCAGAAATGCGTAACATTTTCTTACTTTAACACTGATAATTTTTCTCCTCCCCATTGTTTGAAACATTTTCATTTTATTGAGGGAAGCTGCATAATACTTCAGCTATTTGCATTGTTAATTTTTTTTTTTTTGAGACAGAGCCTCAGGCTGTCCCCCTGGGTAGAGTGCTATGGCATCACAGCTCACAGCAACCTTCAACTCCTGGGCTCAAGCGAGTCTCCTGCCTCCGCCTCCCAAGTAGCTGGGACCACAGGTGCCCACCACAACGCCTGGCTATTTTTTTTTTTCAGTTGCAGCCATCATTGTTTGTTGGACCTGGGCTGGATTTGAACCTGCCACCTTAGGTGTATGTGGCTGGCGCCTTAGCCATTTGAGCCACAGGCGCCAAGCCCATTGTTAAATTTTTATAAATTTATATTCTATAATTAAATATTTCAGTAATAATTATCTCACCATTTTAACTATGAATTTTGTTTTTCAAATTGGGTTTTATAAATGATTACATAGAAGAATTTACACCTATTATGTATAAAATATATTTTCCCCTTTTATTTTTCTAAGAAATTTCCACATGGCTTTCAAGGCCTCTGCTTACTTGCTCCTCCCCACCTCACCTCCAGCCTCACCCCATGCCACACTCCATCTCACTCCTGTTAGGGAGTGCCCAGGCATCTTAGTTTGCTTGGGACTTTCTCAGGTTTTTGTTTGTGTGTTTGTTTGTTTGTTTGCAGTTTTCTTTTGACTGCGGCAGGGTTTGAACCCGCTACCTCTGGTATATGGGTTCAGCGCCCTACTCCTTGAGCCACAGGTGCTGCCGGGACATTCTCAGTTTTAACATTGAAAACCACTGTGGGTGGCTACTCTATACCTGATGATCCACATACACTAGCTTTCTTTCTGTTCTCTGGGTGTGCCTACATCTTTCCAATCTTTGAAAAGGCTGTTTCTCCCGAAGATAAACCATGTCTAAACTATGTACCTAGGTCATACCTGTTCATTCCTTAGTCTTCAGTTTAAGTACCCTGTTTACAGAGAATGCTTCCCTGATCTGCAGATGTAAATTATATTCTATATATTATTCAAAGCAATTTTGGAATTCTTTCTGCAATGGCCATCAGCACTGTCATTGTATGAGTTTGCATTGTATGAGTTTTGTCCTAGAAAAAGTATTTTGAAGGGTGGACGAGGAGCTGTCATCAGTGCATAGCTTCCCAAGAGGAGTACTTCAAAGGTGACCACAGTATTCAGCAATGAGGTATATAGCACTTTTTCTAAGATGGCTTCATGAACTTAATTGTCGGACCTTGTACATTCTATTAATTCCCACCAATCAATAAGAAAAACAACCTGATAGAAAAACGAGCAAAGCAAATACCAAACAATTTCATGAAAACTACTACAAATGGTTAATAAAGAGTAATTCTACCTTACTAATATTTCTTTTTTTAATTTGAGACAGAGTCTCAAGCTATTGCCCTGGGTAGAGTACCATGGCATTGTCATAGCTCACAGCAACCTCTAACTAGGCTCAAGCAATCCTCTTGCCTCAGTTTTTCTATTTTATTTTTAGTAGAGACAGGCAGGTCTCAGGCTTGTTCAAGCTGGTCCTGAACTTGTGAACTCAGGCAATCTATCCATTTCAGCCTCCCATGCCTTACTAATTATTAAATAAATAAAATTAAAGCCATAATATATCACATTTTTATAAAACAAATAGGCAAAGATTTATAAGACTGAGAATGTACAATGTTAGCAAAGGTGTAGGGAAAAATAGCAGGACTGTTATATCTTATTAATAAAATATAACTTTTTTATTTTTTTGCAGTTTTTTGTCTGGGGCTGGGTTTGAATGCACCACCTCCAGCATATGGAGCCAGCGCTCTACTCCTTTGAGCCACAGGGGCTGCCCTGATAAAATATAATTTTGAAGAAGTATTTTATAATATTTTTAAAAGAATATTTTTATTCAACAATTTGTAAAAGGTCATATATAAAGTGCTCATGATGTCCATGTATGCTCTGTATGAAGTACATATGATGGATGTTGAGAATATAATGGTAAAAGAAACGTTCCTAACCTCATAGAAGGTAATATTCCAAGGCCTAAGGAGGAGAAGGTAGAAAATGAACTTTTAAAAACACAGTAGAAATAAAATATACCATCGTAAAAACACAGTGGCATTCTATTTCTATTAATGTAGGTTGGGTAATGCCAGTCAGCTTTCACTGGATTAGACTAACCTCGTTTTCAACAGGCTAGACACAGACTAAACCCATAAAGACATGAGATATTGGAATTGTTTAACATAGGCTATAAAGTAATAATGCTTCTTGTGTTTAAATAGATAAACAAAAGCTTGAAAATATTTGCAGGAAACAAAAAACCTAAAAAATCATATAGCCTATTGGAAAATAGCCCCCAAACTTGTAGAGGTGAAAAATAAGATACACTGAAATTAATAGCTCAACAGAAAGGGGCAAAAAATTTAAAAGAGCTTACTGAGTGGATTTAGCATCAGCTTTTATATAGTTGAAGCAGAAATTAACAAACTGAAAGGAAGGTCATAAGACATGATAGCATTGAAAGACAAAACGTGGAATTACAGAAGAAAGGGAAGAAGGCATGAAGGCTACAGTGAGACCTAAAATTATTTAACTAGAGTCCCAGAAAGAAACAAACAATATTTCAAGAAATAATAGGTGAGAATTTTTCGGAATTGATGGTAGACATCACTCAATAGATTTAAGAGACCCAACTAGCAAAAATAAAAAGAAATTTATGGCTTGAGACATCATGTTAAAACTTCAAACAACTGGAGGGGGCGGAGCCAAGATGGCGAACTGCAGCCAGCTTTTTACAGAAGCTCCCGTCCAGAAGGAGGCTGAAAGGACAGAAGCTTAGCAAATTAGCTGATGGTTTGGAGCAGAGACAAGAGAGAAGATTGAAGAGCGTAC
>CAUYTI010002918.1:0-15885 GCA_963575145.1 Galago senegalensis | reverse complement strand
AAAAAAAAAAAAAAAAAAAACTACAATAGATTGAAAAATATCAAGAGTTGTGTGTCCCTCAGCCCGGAAGGATGCGTTGAGGTTGGCAATACCCATCAAGGACAGTAACTACCGTGGCTTCCAGTGCTTAGCCAAACCTCAGATGTGTGGCCTCTTGGCCAGGTGCCTGTGGATTCATATTGTTGGAGCAGGAGCATTTGTTGTATCCCTGGGGGTTGCAGCTTTCTGTAAGTTTGCTGTGGCTGAACCAAGAAAGAAGGCATGTGCAGATTTCTACAGAAATTATGATTCTACGAAAGATTTTGAGGAGATGAGGAAGGCTGGTGTCTTTCAGAGCGTAAAATAATTTTGAAATATAAAGAATTTCTTTGGGCTGATTTATAGAGACGTTTGTCACTGACCTTTGTTCCTGAGCTATGAATATGAGTGATAAATAAACTATTAATAAATTTAAAAAAAGAAAAATATCAAGTATGTTTACCTCTTATAATATTACCAACCAAATAAAAATTCATGGTAAACCTTCTACGGGATGGTAGGGAATCAGCTTGTTCTTTTAAGAGACAAAAATCAAGCATTTATTCTACTTTTCATACATTAACTATACCTCTGAGTAACTGACTAGTTAATGAAGGAAAGGAACTTTTTTATGGATGTTTCCAGGTAATAAGTGAAGAAAAATAAAATTAAAATATCATAGTTTTGCAACGTAAATTAATAGTTTACTGATCACAGTAAACTGACTGATCACAGTAAACTGACTGATCACATACTGACTGATCACATCGTTATCCAGTACTTCAACTAGATGGAAGTACCCAACACAATGCATAAAATGTCTAGTAAGGAAAGAAAAAGGCCAAACCTGAATCTTATCGAGACTCTAAATCCAAGCCCCCATTTGCAGGAAATAAATGATACAGAGGCACATTGCATACCATGGGGATGCAATGAACAAAGTCCAGGCTCTGTAAAACTTTACAAGACAGATAAACTGATTATCTTTTACAAAAAGTTGTGAGGCACAAAAAGAAGAGATGGAAGAGAATTCAAAGAATTAAAAACTTGAAAGATACATTAACCATTTGCATTATATGGACCTTGTTGGGATGACTAGATATTTGAAAATGTTAATGAATTATTGTGGGTTTCTTTTTAAGGTATTTTAATGGCATTGAGCATAATATCATTTTTAAAAAGCATCTCTAACTCTTAGAGATACACAGGGCAATATTTACAAATGAAACAAAGTGATGTCTGCAATTTGCTCCAAGTTAATCCTGGGTGGGGAGTGTGAATGGGGATATAAATGAAACAAGACAACTTGTGACTTGACAATTGTTAAAGACTGCTTGTTGGGCTCTTGGGAATCCATGATATGAATCTGCTTCTTTTATATATGTTCAAAATTTTCAATTATACAACAGGTCAAAATTTTAAAAATTAATAGAAAAGAAGGAAGGAAAGAAAGAAATTAATAGAAAAGAAAAAAGGATACAAAGCCTCTAATATTACAGATTCAGAGCTAATCTTTAAATTTGAAGATGTATTTTTAATAACCCACAGATCTGAATGTCTAATCTTGTCTAAACCTTAACAGTTCGAAGCTTGAAGGAGCAGTTGCTCCTCACTGAGGGGAGCTGTGAGCAGAACACTCTGCAATGCCCAGAGCCTTTTGTCCTGGCTCCTTCCAGATGATCCAGTTGGCGGGGACAGTATGAAATGACAACAAAGACTTACTCCATTTTAGTATTATCCTGTACTTCTTGGATTTCCAAGAAGAAACTTGGATTCAGGGCAATCTTTTTTTGCCCAGTCCTTTTTAATTTTTGGCTCTGGTTCTAGCACTCTTACAATAATGAACAGCAGAATTCATGAGAGTAAATAAGACTTTTATTGAATGGAGGTAAAGAACATAACTGGTCGGTATAGATCAGTACTGTTCAGTACAACTTTCTGTGATGGTGGAAAAGTTTTACATCTGCACTGTTTAATACAGTAGCCAATAGCCACATATGGCTACTGAGGAATCAAAAGGTAAGTAATGTGATTAAGGAACTGAATTTTAAATTTTATTTAAATGTTTTCTTTTCTTTCTTTCTTTCGTTTTTTTTTTTTTTTTTTTTTTTTTTCTGAGACAGATTCTCACTTTGGCGCCCTCAGTAGAGTGCTATGGCGTCACAACTCAGCAACTTCAAACTCCTGGGCTTAAGTGATTCTCTTGCCTCGCCTCCCAAGAGGCTGAGACTACAAGTGCCTGCCATAATGCCTGCCTTTTTTTTAGACCTGGTGTCTGGTCATCACATTTGAAATATTTTCATGAAACTGGTTAACATAGCCTTCATGGCATCCTCTTAGTTATTGTGTTAAGACATTTATATTCTACATTTAAAAAGATTCACATGTACCCTGGTAGGATGAACCATATCCACTCCTTTATTTAAAAAAAAAAAAATCCAAACTCCCCCAAACAAAACACTATAAAGATTTTGATTTTTCCTTTCCCATATATTTATTCTCTAGGAGACAAATATATGTAATATTACTGAAAGGGATTATGTGATCCACACTTTTCATTTTACATAATCTACCTCATCGGACACTGTATCTATTGACTGTAGCAGATGCTGTGGTAAGCTGCCCCATGGTTCTGCTCAGCACCTGAGCACAGTGGTTAAGGCACCCGCCACTTGCACTGAGGGTTACGGGTTCAAACCTAGCCTGGGTCAGCTAAAGATCAATGACAAACACAACCAAAAGAAATAGCCGAGTGTTGTGGTGGGAGCCTGTAGTCCCAGCTACTTGGGAGGCTGAGGCAAGAGAATCACTTAAGCCCAAGAGTTTGAGGTTGCTGTGAGCAGTGACATAGTGAGACTCTCATGCAACATAGTGAGACTCTCAAAAAAAAAATTGTGTTTCTTTTCTTTTCGTTTTCCTTTTTTTTGAGACAGAGTCTCACTTTATTGCCCTTAGTAGAGTGCCATAGTGCCATAGCTCACAGCAATCTTAAACTCTTGGGCTCAAGTGATCCTCTTGTCTCAGCCTCCTAAGTAGCTGGGACAATAGGTGCCCTCCACAATGCCTGGCTATTTTTAGAGATGACGGGTCTCGCTTTTTCTCAGGCTGGTCCCTAACTTGTGAGCTCAAGCAAACTACCCACTGAGGCCTTCCACAGGGCTAGGATTACAGGTGTGAGCCACTGCGCCTGCCAACAATTTGTGTTTCTCTTTTGAGAAATCCCTAAAGCCTACAGCCTCAATCCTGCCCCAAGACCAGTACAGGTCCATGGTTTGTTAGGAACCAGGCCTCACAGCAGAAGGTGAGTGGTGAGCAATCTTCAACTGTATTTACAGCCTCTCCCCATCTCTCATATCATCACTGCCTGAGGTCTGCCTCCTCCCAGATCAGGGGCAGCATTAGATACTCATAGGAGTCATCTACAATAGCTCATGCCTATAATCCTAGCAGTCTGGGAGGCTGAGGTGAGTGGATCACTTGAGGTCATGAGTTGGAAACCAGCCTAAACAAGAGCAAGACCCCATCACTACCAAAAATAGAAAAACTAGCTGGGCAATGTGGTAGGTGCCTATAGTCCCAGGTACTCAGGAGGCTGAGGCAAGAGGATAGCTTGAGCCCGTGGGTTTGAGCTTGCAGTGAGTGAGCTATGACTCCAGGGCACTCTACCCAGGGCTGAAGTAAGGCTCTACGTCAAAAAAGAAAAAAAAAAAAAAGAAGAAGAAGGGCCGTGCCTGTGGCTCAGAGGGTAGGGCGCCAGCCCCATATACCAATGGTGACAGGTTCAAACCCGGACCCTGCCAAACTGCAATGAAAAAATAGCCAGGCATTGTGGTGGGCACCTGTATCCCAGGTATTTGGGAGGCTGAGACAAGAGAATTGCCTAAGCCCAAGAGCTGGAGGTTGCTGTGAGCTGTGTGATGCCATGGCACTTTACCAAGTGCAACAAAGTGAGACTCTGTCTAAAAAAAAAAAAAAAGGAAGAAAGAAAAAAGAAAAGAAAAAAAAACAACTCATAGAAGCTCAAACCCTACCATAACCAGGCATCCTAGGGATCTAGGTTGCTTGCACCTTATGAGAATCTAACGCTTCCTTCCACCCTCAGTGTGTGGAATAATAGTCATTCATAAAACGGGTTCCTAGTGCCAGAAAGGTTGGGGCTACCACCTAAGGCCGTTGACAGTCCTGACCTACCTAAGGCTTGGTTATTTGAGCCATTGAATTCTGTCCTTTTTGTCATTATTGTTTGGCAGGCCCAGGCTGGATTTGAACCCACCACCTCCAGTGTATGTGGCTGGCGCCCCAGCCGCTGAGCTATGGGGTGCAGAGTCAATTCTGTCCTTTTTGCTTCAGTCAATTCAACCTGGGTTTCCATCCTATTGTCATGTCACCCTATCAAATAGATTCCAGTTTTCTGTTTCTTTTTTTTTTTTTTTTTGATGCAGAGTCTCATTATGTCACCCTTGGTAGACTGCCCTGGGGTCACAGCTCACAGCAAACTCAAACTCTTGGGCTTAAGCAATTCTCTTGCCTCAGCCTTCCAAGTCGTTGGGACTACAGGCAGCTGCCACAACGCCCAGCTATTTTTTGGTTGCAGTTGTCTTTGTTGTTTAGCAGGCCCCAGGCCAAGTTTGAACCCACCAGCCTTAGAATGAGTGGCTGGCGCCCTAACCACTGAGATACAGGCGCTGGGCCAATTCCAGTTTCCCACACTGCCTTATCATCTGGACATTTCGCATATCATGGACATTTCGCATATCCATTTTTATATGGATCATTTATTTGCATTAATTAGCACAGAATTTTGTATTCTGCTATTTTGATTGCTACTCTTCATTCATATTTTTTCACATTTAACACTACAGCCACAAGTTAATAATTCAAACAATATACCACAATCTACTTAACTTCTCTCCACCATAGAATATTTAGGCTGTTTGCATTTTTCCTTCTGTTATTGTTCTTGACACTCTGATGACCACCTGGGCATACATAGCTTTATTTTTCTACTGAAAGAATTCTGAGGTTAAATTCCCAGGAATAGGATTGCAGAGTTAAAGGTGTAAAACTTACGTGATTTTTGACAAAAACGTGGATACTTTTTACATTTTGGGAAAAGTTTGTTTAGATGTCCAGTTTGGAGGAACCAACAGAGTGTTTTTTTTTTGTTTTTTTTTTTTTGCGTTTTTGGCCAAGCCTGGGTTTGAATCTGCTACCTCCAGCATATGAGGCTGGTGCCCTACTCCTTTGAGCCACAGGCACCACCCAACCATCAGAGATTTTAAAGGTGAGAACCCTGCTTGTAGTCCCTGGTGTTGCTCATCCAGAACACACTTAGGTGGAAATCTTACCAGACAAAGAGGGTCAGCCAATGTGCAGACAGGGATAGGTCCACCAAACTTTATTTGTCACAAGGACAGCAATTCTGGAGAACAGTGAGAGTAGCCTCTCCAAAACTGTTTTGTTCTTCCATTTCCAAAATCACAGTTTTATACATAACAGTTCAAGGCAAAGTCCACATTAACTCTTATGTTAAACGAGTGTTACCCAACTCAGTGACAATCTATTACAGTTCTTTTTTTGCAGTTTTTTGAACACACCACCTCTGGCATATGGGGCTGCTGCCCTACTCCTTTGAGCCACAGCCGCCGCCCATAAATAGAACTATTTTTGGGGGGGAGATAGAGCCTCAAGCTGCTGCCCTGGGTAGAGAGTGGTGACATCACAGCTCACAGAAACCTCCAACTCCTGGGCTCAAGTGATTCTCCTGCCTCCACCTCCCAAGTAGCTGGGACTACAGATGCCCGCCACCCGGCTATTTTTTGGTTGCAGCCGTCCTTGTTTGGTGGGCCTGGGCTGGATTTGAACCCGTCAGCTCAGGTGTATGTGGCTGGCGCCTTAGCCGCTTGAGCCACAGGCGCTGAGCCCTATTATAACATTCCTAATTGAAAAGTTAATTTCCTAAATCAATCCTCCTAAAACAAGGACCAACTTAACTCTTATTTTAAACAATAATCAGCACAACCCAGTGACCTATTACAACATTTCCAATTCAAAAGTCAATTTCCTAAAACAATTTTCCTAAACTATTCAAGATGTGCATCTTTAAGGGAGGAGATAAATTTACAAAGCAATAAGAATGAGAGACAGGGGCGGCGCCTGTGGCTCAAGGAGTAGGGTGCTGGCCCCATATACCAAAGGTGGCAGGTTCAAACCTGGCCCTGGCAAAAACTGCAAAAAAAAAGAGAGAGACTGGAGGTGAAGGCCACTTAGAACCTAACCCCACCAGACCAGTTATGTCCTGTTGGCCCTAGCCTGACTGACTCCATCTTACTCTTGTTACACGTGCTCTCTTAGGAAGAAGCGCTGAGGCCACAGTATCTGGCTATGCTGGGGTTTTGCTCTGCCCAGGAATGGAGCTCCAGGCTGTGGTGAAGAGTTTTTCTTACAAAGAAAAGAGAAGCTAGGAAGGGGGCCAGAAGCATCAGGAGGGGGTTTCAAAATACCAAGTTCTTCCTACCTACCGCCAGATTCAGAATTTCCTTAAGGTGAGTAAATCCTCCACAGCAGATTCTGATGACAAGTCTCTAATAATTCTTACCATATCTTCCCATTGCACCTTAGATTTTTCCTTCAGAGCACTTATTATTATTGCACATTAATAATTACACAATCCATTGTCCCATTTCTGGTATTTAACTTAAAAATTAATTCTTAAGGGGGCATTAACTTACAAATGAATTCAACAGAGGAAAAAGTTAGGCACATTATATTGTCTATAAGCTCCAGGAGAGCAAAGATTTGTGTCCTGTGTTTTCACCTCCACATCCTAAGGCCCTAAAACAGTGTCTGACACATAGTAGGCATTGAACAAATACTTATTTGAAGGAATACATAAATTATTTAGCATAATAAATGAATCAAGGTTAAGAATGTTTCTTAAATTTCTGTTTTTTTTCAAACCCACATTAACATTATAAGGGACATATTTGGGACATCCCAAGACCACAAATGAGGGGAAAGTATTAAGAGAAGGCAAGAATAAGTAGTCTTGTGTTCTATACTGGGTACCCCTGGAAATTTGCCTGTTGAGAGCCATAAGTGGTGATGTGTGCCTGTAGTCCTAGCTCCCTATGAGGCTGAGGCAGGAGGCTCCGCTGGGCAACATAGCAAGACTCTCATTTCTATTAAAAAGAAAAAAAAGAAGGAGAAGAAGTTGCCCGTTTAGCTGCTGCACCTCCCTGGAACACAGGGTAGAGAAACTCCAGTGATCTGACTGATTTAAAAGGAATTTTGTTGAAGCAAGCTGATCAACATAGTATTTTGATAATTTGGTGGAAATTTAATAGTCCTTGTTTTTACAGGTCAGTTCCATCAAATTGTTTTAGAAGGCTCTAATTTTTTTTTTTTTTTTTTGAGACAGTGTTTCACTGTGTCGCCCTCAGTAGAGTTCCTGGTGTCACAGCTCACAGCAACCTCAAACTCTTGGGCTTAAGCAATTCTCTTACCCAGCCTCCCAAGTAGCTGAGCCTACAGGAGCCTGCCACAACACCCAGTTATAGAAGACTCTAAAATTCTTCAGGAAGTTTACTTGTGAGCATTTCTCCAATGCTGATACATATTAAAGTTAAATGAATCTTTTGCATATTTTAAAAGACTAACATATCCAAATAAAAAGATTAATTAATTCACAGAGACTTTCTCTGACTGTATAAGTAAGAAATTATTCTGGCATTTAGCCAACCCAAGTATAAAGAGCTCTAGATCATAACACTAAATTAGTTGAGCCACCCGGTCCTAATTCTAGCTTTGCTCCCAGACAAGCTGCTTGATCTTTAGGAGACTTGCTGAGCCTCAGGAACTCTTTCTGTTAAGTGAGAGGACTGAATTTAAAAGACTGTTAATATTCCTTCAGTTGGGATATATTTAGTGTCTAGGAATGGTACAAGTAACTGTGAACATGAAGAACTGGTTAATACATCGATTGCTGCGGCTAGTGCAGACCTAGGGACCATTACAGGGAACTGGATGCTAAATTACAAAGTTCAGGTTTCATGAACTTAAATCATGATTGCTCTTTGAGCAATTCAAAAGGCTCTCACAGAACACGTTGTGTAAAGCTCCCCTATATTTAATGCTGGCTGAGAAGAAAAGTGAAATGTGATAAAAGATACACTGAAATTAACCTGAAGCAGACCCTTTGCTATTTGCAGGTCTATAGTAGGACCACTTTACTTACTAGCTTTGTTCTGTGACCTTATAAGTGTCTCTTGAGCCTCCAGCATTCAGTTTTTCCCTCAGATACGTTTCCCGGGTACTGATTATCTTGTAAAGTTAACTACTGTGTAACAGATGTGTGAGCCAAAGCTAATTGTATAAGAAACTTGAGTGAGAGGAAATCAATCTTTCAAGGTCCCCAAAGTCTTGAGATCATAAAGAAAAGACTAAATAAGTAGCTTCTGGGTTTTTACTTTTGATTTCCTCCTCATTTCAGTTTGCTTTTTCTGAATCTCTCTCCTCAGACCTTCCAAGGCATGTATAGATGCTCATAAACAACAAAAATGACAAATACTAGTCTGTTAGAAAGATTACAGCCCATTCCGTCAACAGGCACAGTCAGGCTGGCTCGTTAGTGGAAATTTACAAATGATAATAGGCTGCCACTTTTGCTTTAAGAGCTACTCCCACTTAGGGACCTGAAACTGTGTAGTCACCAAAACAGCAAAAAGTGGTTAATTCTCTGATTTACTGGAAGGAGCCCTATTGATCAAGTTCATTTAATGTTATTAGTTCATTCTACACGCTATCACAGTTTCCTTTTGGCAGCTACAGACACTTCAGTACTAACAAATGGTAAAATGTAATTACTGAGAGTTACAAAAATCATGGGCTCTGCCCATGATTAAATTTAATCTCCAACTCACGTGCAAGTTTAAAATTCCAGATTGTTTTCAGTTTTTCTTCTGGTTATGAGATTTCGTGTTTTTGTTATGTAAAACGCAAATCTAATGACCGTTTTGAAAAGATCTAGGCAAAGGGTCACGACAACAATTCAGCTATTTAGCGCAACTCTCTGTAAACAAATCACCAGAGAAAGGCTTAAAGTGAGGTAATAATTCCAGCTCACTGTCAGTGAATAAACACCAGGCAGCTATAGACACGTTGAATGAATTCCTGCACTCTCCTCAAATACAAATTAATACAAAATACCAGTTTGTGACTTGAGGTAATTGCCCGCATGGCTGAGCTGTATATCTCCACAAACTGGTATAATTTAAGCGTGGATTTATATATGGAACATACAATACTCTGAATAAATATTTTGAAATGACCATTTATTTCACAGAAAAAGGCACATTAGGTGAAGAACAAATACTGGCAAGGGAGACACCAAACACAACTAACAACAAAAGCAAGCCAAACTGCCCTGCTGGAGGTGTTTAGCAAACTACCTCCTCAACATTAAGGAGGGGCAATTTAATCCAGATGGTAGGACAAGCATCTTAGAAAAAGGGAAGTGAGGCCTGAGTGGTCCTGGGAAGATGAGTATTGTTTTCATTAATAAAGGAGGGGGAGGCATTCCAGTTGGAGGCACCGCGGAGGCTGAAAGAATGAAAAGCAATACCTCAGATAGTTCTGGGTGAGGGAGATATGGATGGAATGGTGGAGGTGGTGGAATTAGGGGTAGGAGCTCATTTTGAAGAGCCTTGAATGTTGACCTACAAAGTGTGAATCCATCAAAGAAAGACTTTCTTTTTCATTTTTTTCCAATTTAAAAAATGAGAAATCTGGGCTCGGCACCCTTAGCTCAGCGGTTAGGGTGCCGGCCACATGTGCTGGGGATGGGGGGTTCGAACCCGGCCAGGACCTGTGAAACAACAATGACAACAACAACCAAAAATAGCCCAGCATTGTGGCGGGTGCCTGTAGTCCCAGCTACTCGGGAGGCTGAGGCAAGAGAATTGCCTAAGTCCAGGAGTTGCTGTAAGCTGTGACGTCACAGCACTCTACCAAGGGTGATAAAGTGAGACTCTGTCTCTAAAAAAATAATAATAATAATAATAATCAGCACAACTCAGTGATAATCTATGATAACATTTCTTTTTTTTTTTTTTTGAGACAGAGCCTCAAGCTGTTCCCCTGGGTAGAGTGCCATGGCTTCACAGCTCACAGCAACCTCCAACTCCCGGGCTCAAGCAAGTCTCCTGCCTCAGCCTCCCAAGTAGCTGGGACCACAGGCGGCCGCCACAACGCCCGGCTATTTTTTGGTTGCAGCCATCGTTGTTTGGTGGGTCCGGGCTGGGGATTCGAAGCCTTAGCCTGTTGAGCTATAGGCGCCGAGCCTATAATAACATTTCTAATTCAAAAGTTAATTTCCTAATCAATCCTCCTAAAGCAAGGACCAACTTAACCCTTATTTTAAATAATAATCAGCACAACTCAGGGACCTATTACAACATTTCCAATTCAAAAGCCAATTTCCTAAATCAGTCTTCCTAAACTATTCAAGATATACATCTTTTTTTTTTTTTTTTTTTTTTTTTTTTACAGATCCTCAAGCTGTCCTCCTGGGCAGAGTGCTATGGCATCACAGCTCACAGCAACCTCTAACTCCTGGGCTCAAGCAAGTCTCCTGTCTCAGCCTCCCAAGTAGCTGGGACCACAGGCACCTGCCACAACGCCAGGCTATTTTTTGGTTGCAGCCATCATTGTTTCTTGGCAGGCCCGGGCTGGATTTGAACCTACCACCTTAGGTGTATGTGGCTGGTGCCTTAGGCACCTGAGCCACAGGTGCCGAGCCTCAAGATGTACATCTTTAAGGTGGGAGCTAAATTTACAAAACAAGAATGGGAGACAGGAGGGGAAGGTCAGGCAGGACCTAAACAGACCAGACCAGCTTTGTCACATGGGTCCTAGACTGGCTGACTCCATCTTATTCTCACTACATGTGCTTTCAGTTTCGAACTCATTACTTCAAGTGATCCTCCTGTCTTATTCTCACAAGGGGCTAGGATTACATGCCTGAACTACTGAGCCCGGCCGAATATTTTCATTCTTTTCAAACTTTGTCAATCTCATAAGAGAAAAACAACATTGAGCATTTTTTCATTGTGTTATGACCATTCAATTTCTTTACTCCTAATCTGAAATCTCCCTCTTTTCATAATTCACGAGTGCATCCCCAGCAGCAAGCACTTAGGAGGCACTCAATAAAAGAAAGAATATGATAGAAACGGCCTATGTCTGCTCTTTTGAAAAATAAAATAGTAATGGCCACATTTGTTCTAGCACCATAGCCAAGAGCAGAAAGCCACTGAATCATAGTATAGTGTTAAAAGAAAAACTTTTTTTTTTGAGATAGAGTCTCACTCTGTCACCCTGGGTAAAGTGCTATGGCATCATAGGTCACAGCAACCTCAAACTTTTGGGCTCAAGCAGTCCTCTTGCCTCAGCCTTCCAAGTAGCTGGGACTACAGATGCCCACCACACTCCACTAACTTTTCTATTTTTAGTAGAGATGGGGGTCTCTGCTCCGTCTGGTCTTGAACTCCTGAGTTCAACTGATCCTCCTAGCTAGGTTTCTCAGAATGTTAATGAGAGAGGATACCCAAGAGGGGTGAGGTCTGGGAGAACAGGTCTTCTCAAGGAGACCACGAGGATGCACCTGCAGGGCCCTCTCTATGGTGACTCAGCTCTTGGGAATTTATAGGCTTAACTCCCTGGAACTTGGAAATTTCCAAGTTCTGTGAAATCCTGTAGTTCCATAGGGGCTGGAGTAGCATCTCCTACTTGATTCAAACTGGCCAATGGGAAGAGTGCCTGTGGGGTGGAACTTTTTGACTGTCAATAAAAAGGGAAAGACCAAGCCAGTCGGGGAGCGCGGCCATTTGGAAATCTATGCCCTAAGCTCCCAGCCGATGAATAAAGCCCTTCCTCTTATAACTATGGTGTTTGGGTGCTCTTTCTCTCCGTTGGGCCTCATCTTCCTGCAACACTAAGATAATAGGTGTGAGCCACTGCACCCAGCTAAAAAACAAACTTTTTTTTTTCTTTTTTGTTTTTGGAGATGAAGTCTCACTTTGTCACCCTCGGTAGACTGCTGTGGCGTCACAGCTCACAGGAACCTCAAACTCTTGGGCTTAAGTGATTCTCTTGCTTCAGTCTCCCAAGTAGCTGGGATTACAGGCACCTGCCACAATGCCTAGCTTTTTTTTGATTTTCGTAGTTGTTGTTGTTTAGCAGGCCTGGGTCAGTTTTGAACCCGCCAGCCCCAGTGTATGTGACCAGTGCCCTAACTGCTGAGCTACAGGCACTGAGCCTAAAAGACAAACTTTGGACAAACAAAACTTAGCAGTGTTTAACTGAGCAAAGAACAATTGGCAGATTGGTCCGCCCCTGATCTCCTGGGCCCCTACCGGAATAGGTTCAGAGTGGTTCCAGCACTGCCTCATGATCAGAGAGGCTTTATGGACAAAAAAATGAAAGTCATGTGCAGAAAATGGAAGTGAGGTACAAAATAGCCAAATTGGTTACAGCTCTTGCCTCATTTGGACACTGTTTGAACAGCTGGCTGCCTGTGAGTGGTTGTGAGAGAGGATATTTGGAAAAAGTAAGGTCTAAGAGAACAAAAGTCTCTAAGGAGACCCCAAGGATACACCTGCAAGTCCTCCCTGTGGTGGCTCAGCTCTTAGGAATTTGTAGAAACTTAACTTCCTGGGACTGGGAAACTAACACTTGCTTCACTTCTGTAGAAGCCCACGGTTCTCTAAAAGCCAGAGCCAGCTTCTGGCTGAATTCAAACTGACTAATGAGAAAGGGAGCCGTGGGCCAGAACTGTTTGACTCAGGAATAAAAAGAAAAAGACTGAGCCAGTCGGGGAACGTGGCCATTTTGAATTTTTCTGTGCTCTTTTAAACATGGTGTTTGAAAAAATAAATAAATAAATAAATAAACACGGTGTTTGGGTGTTCATTCTCTGCGTTGGGCCTCATCTTCCTGCAACAGTTGAAGTGTGACTGCTGTGATTGGCTGAATGCTACTTGTTACAAGAGCAGCTTACAGTTCCTTCTCTACTGAGAAATCTTTAGGTCAAACTGAACATATGTAAGGAGGCGGCTTTAGGCTAAACCTAATTTAGCAGTAGTCAGAAAGTCACATATCTCAGGCAAGAAATGGACAAAATTATAACAAATTTGGTTTAAAGATCTCAATTGGGTTTATCTGCAATTTCAGAATCAGGCAATTTTTCTTCTAAGGTAGGGAGAGAAAGACAAAACAATAGTAAAATAACAGATCATAAATGTCAGGTCATGTTAGGCTACCTTTTTTGTGTAAGGATTAAATCAGAGGGATCTTTATTACCATGCCAATTAAAGATTGAGATGAAACTGGCCTGTTGGAAAAACTGGCATCCTCTCTTCTGATTTCTTGGAAGGTCAAATAGCAAGTTAGTTTGGGCTTGGGGAACTTTAGCATGGGTGACTCCCTTTTTATTTTCAGTCTGGTCTGTTGGGACCTAGTGCAAGAGTTTAGTCCAAAACAATAGCCTGTTATAATTTTTATTTAATGCTAGGTTATGTGGTTGAGTGAATTTTGGTATAGTTAATGGGAATATGGAACCCATATTGATATAGTTAATGGGAATATGGAACCCATATTGGTATAGTTAATGGGAATATGGAACCCATAATGAAACCTGCTTCCTCCTATACTACTATTTGTGACCTTGTTCTTATTTCCTCTTGCTTCAATTATAATAGTGTTCCACCATTTCCCTCTATTTTTCATCTTTTTTTTTGGTATATAAATAGATTATGGGCTGGGCACAGTGGCTCATGCTGCAATGCCAGCATTTTGAGAGGCTGAGGAGGATTGCTCGAGGTCAGGAGTTTGAGACTAGCCTCAGCAACAGCAAGACCTTGTCTCCAAATATAGAAAAATTAGCTGGGCATGGTAGTGTTCACTGTAGTCTGAATTGCTTGGGAGGCTGAGGCAAGAGGATCACTTGAGCTCAGAAATTTGAGGTTGCTGTGAGCTGTGATGATAGCACTGCATTTTAGCCTGGGCAACAGAGTGAGATCCTATCTTGATAAACAAACAAAAACCAAACAAATAATATAATGGTCTTGTTATCTTGCCCAGTCTGGTCTCAAACAATGGGCTTCAAGTTATCCTTTCATCTCAACCTCCCAAGAAGGTGGGATTATAGGCCCTAGCCACTGTGCCTAGCCAGTGTTTCTTTAAGAAACATTATACTAGACAATAAGTTCTAGACAAGACCTTATCTATTTGTTCATGTATTCCCTAGAGAACTCTGAAGAATGTCTGGTTTATTCATACATTTCACTATATAGAATTTAAATGGAAAGCATCCTAGGTACAAAAAAGAAAGGGGAGGAAAGCATGGGTTATGTTTAGGAGTGTTCAGTTCAGTTGGGCAATAATGAGGTCCTGGAATACTGTGAAAAATTCTATATTAAAAAATTATATGACTGGCTCAGCACCTGTAGCTCAGTGAGTAAAGCACCAGCCATATACATCCAGGCTGGTGGTGGGTTGGATTATAAGCAACAATGACAATGCAACCAATGACAACTGCAACCAAAAAAAAGCCAGGTGTTGTGGCTGGTGCCTGTACTCCCAGCTACTCAGGAGGCTGAGGCAAGAGAATCACTTAAGCCCAAGAGTTTGAGGTTGCTGTGAGCTATGATGCCACAGCACTCTACTGAAGTTGACAATAGTGAGAGTCTGTCTCAGAAAAAAAAAATTATATGACTTATTTCTAGGAAGATACAAACTATAAAAGGTAAATTCAAGAAGAAATAGATAATCTGATAGATCTATAACAAAGGAATATATTTAATTAATATTTTTAAAAAACTACTCATAAATTGGCACAGCACCTGTAGCACAGTGGTTATAGCGTGGGCCTAAACCCTGCCCAAGCCAACTAAACAATGACAACTGTAACAAAAAAAAAAAGCTGGCATTGTGGCGGGTGCCTATAGGCCCAGCTACTTGATAGGGTGAGGCAAGAGTTTGAGGTTGCGTGAGCTGTGACACCAGGGCACTCTACCTAGGGCAACATAGTGACACTCTGTCTCAAAAAAAAACAATTACTCACAAAGAAAAGCCCAGGCACAGAGAGCTTCACCAATGAATTCTAACAAATCCAGGTCCAGTAGGTACCATCATGCTTTATCTGATCTATAAGAGACAACCGAAGGTTAAAAAAGGAGAATGACAGAATCAGAGCAGATCAAGTTCCTTTTTCCAAACAGAGATGCTGCTGAACCATCTGGATCATTGCACTACAACCAGGTTGGTTCTGGGTCTGCTGGGCACAGGTTCTATGACATTTACTTTTTGATCAGACACTGAATTTAAGGCCATGAGGTATCTCATAGTTCTGAGCAAGAATGTGGTATCAGAAACAGTCATAAATATCCTAAATCCAGTGATTTTTCAGCTGGCGTGCTGAATAATCTTAGGTATGGCACAAAAAATTTTAAAGATCATTCATTAAATTATTTTTGAAAGAAGTTCAAAGCATAGTAAGTATGTTCTTTTTTTTTTTTTTTTGAGACAGAGCCTCAAACTGTCCCCCTGGGTGGAGTGCCATGGCATCACAGCTCAGAGCAACCTCCAACTCCTGGGCTCAAGCAAGTCTCCTGCCTCTGCCTCCCAAGTAGCTGGGACCACACAGGGGCCCACCACAGTGCCTGGTTGTTTTTTTTTTTTTTGGTTGCAGCCATCATTGTTGTTTGGCAGGCCTGGGCTGGATTCAAACCCGCCACCTTAGGTGTATGTGGCTGGCGCCTTAGCCACTTTGAGCCACAGGCACTGAGCCATGTTCTTCTTTTTTTATTC
>CAUYTI010002916.1:0-21294 GCA_963575145.1 Galago senegalensis | reverse complement strand
AGAGAAAGTCACGCCTGGGTCTGTGGTGGTCTGGCTGAGGCTGTTCATTATGACAGAGTTGGGATAGGAGCAGCCAAAGGAAGCTCGAAGCACATTAAATATCTATCTCAAGAGGTCAAAACTTTTTTGTTTACTTTTCTTTTTTTAATAATTCTACTTTTAATAATTTCTTTAAGAATTCTGAAAAAATACATCTGCAGCCCTGTGGACACTCTTGGTAACCTACCAAACAACCTGTCGGCTGCTTGTTTTTAACTTAATATGCTTCTATATTTAAAACCATTTTCTCCTCTGCTAACATGTGTGAGAATAAGAGGCAGAGATCAGAGAAACGTTACAGTATGTCTTTTTTTTTGAGACGGAGCCTCAAGCTGTCCCCTTGGGTAGAGTGCCATGGCATCACGCTCACAGCAACCTCCAACTCCTGGGCTCAAGTGAGTCTCCTGCCTCTGCCTCCCAAGTAGCTGGGACTACAGGCACCCGCCACAATGCCTGGCCATTTTTAGGTTGCAGTCATCATTGTTGTTTGGCGGGCCCGGGCTGGGGATTCGAACCCCCCACCTTAGGTGTATGTGGCTGGCGCCTTAGCCGCTTGAGCCACAGGTGCCGAGCCTACAGTATGTCTTAAAATTCAGAAGAGATTATAGCTTTTCCTTTTGTCTCACTGCATATTTATTTACTAGTTATAATTTATACTTTATTGTCCTTTGTTATCTGCGGTCTTGAATTTTTAAGTATTTTCTCTATTATTCTTACTAATTCTTCTCCACTGAGAAATTAATTTTTTCCCTTTCTTTATCCCCCCACTTTCCTCTCTCCCACCGTTTTGCTCATGGTAATTTTAAAAGTTACTACTTGCACAGGCTCCTAGAAATTTCTCACCATCTATACAAATTTATTTAGTGTTATTATTGAAGTTACTGACAAGGAAAACACTCCAGGCCCCCAAGTCTTTGAAATACCAGTCAGGACCTTCCCTGCCAAGGAGCAAGGAATGAACACAAGTTGTTTATAAAACTTGTACAGTATATCAAATTTATGGTCACTTAAATAGATATTTCACAGTAAATCAATTGTGAACTTGAAGTAGATTGGTAAATTCTATTCATAAAAGTGTATGTATTGAAAAGAAGCTGCACAGCACATAAGGGAACAGCTTACGCATTTCCTGAGAGAAACAGAGAAGAATGACCTTGCAAACAGTCATAAAATTTGAAGGTTCTTTTCTATGACTTTCAAAAAAAAAAAATGAAATGAACTATACAAACGACCTAACACTCAATACAAAGTGATATAATTTCAATATAGCCTAAAGAAGTAAATTAGTTGCCAAAAGTTCCAGAATGCTAGTAATCAGGTTAGCTTTTCAAAACAGTATGTACAGTGAACACCAGACTCCACAAGTGATATTCTGCATTCCAGGCAGATGAAAAACATATGTCTAAAGTGGAGGTGGTCGAGTGCTGCTGGGGTGTAAGATATGTGAGACAGCCATGGAGCAAAGACCCCTAAGCAAGAACAACTACTTAAAACTGACTTTGCATAAGCCAAATGGAAATTTTCACAAAAAGGCAGTGAAAATTGGTTTGAAATGTGCAAAGAATGAATGAAACGTAAAGATTAAAATAACCGGCCCTATTAAGGCAAACTTCAGTGGTGAAAGATGGCAGACTGGAGTAGACCACATAGTCATTAGAAAGTATAAGACCTAAATATTAAATATTAGCTAGTTCTCTGAGACCTTGAGATCTGAAGATAGAAAAGGCGTAATAATAATAAAACACAGAAACTGGTAGGGACCAACATTTTTACTTATTTAGCAGTTTAATTGGTCGCAAAGTTAAAATATTTATTTAACATTAGGCATTTACCTTCTGAGTATGCAAATAAAGCTTAGCATATTTTTTATTCTATTTAGCAGAAATTACTTGAATGGAATCTGACTTAGTTTACACAGAGTCAGGATTGCTCTCTGCTCAGGGACGTGAAAGATAATAAAATAATAGGAATGAAATTGGAAATGAATAAATACATTAAAATAAGTCTCAGAAAACAGATTCCACACTATTAATCTTACTAAAAAGAGAATTAAAAGCACTCTAACCCATTATGCGTATAACATTCTGGCCTCTCTTTTTTTCCTACTTTGCCATACAATTTTACACTCAAAAGTCCATCCTAAAACCTCAAGGAGAACCAAATACGAAGCCCTTAACATTTCTCAAGAGCTTACTATGTGACTCGCAATTATTTTTTGCTATGTCATTTTTTTTGTATGTTATAGACATCTTTCTTATAGTTGATGTCATTTGATCCTAATAACAGCCAAGTAATTAGGACACAGCTTCTTTAAGTATTAGATGAATACATTGAGGTTCCAGGGGCCTGGGGAATTGCTTAAGATCAGTATTCTAGAGTTCAATGCCTGAAGATTACAGGAGAACAATAAGGCCGTGGACATTACTAATATATCCTCCCAACTTAGTCAAATTAAAAGGGAAAGGGAAAGTGAGCAAAAGCTATGTCAGCATTTGGCTTATTACGAGTTTTCCTAGTCACAGTTCTATTAGTTTAACAACTTCTAAAATGGGCATTTAAAGCAGAACACAAAAGTGGACTGTACAGGAGTTATACACAGGGCGGGCACGGGTATATACCCACCACGGGGATATTGAGTCACACCCACCACGGGGATATTGCCACTGAGTCATACAAGCATCCTGTCCAATTCGTTAGAGGCATTTACAAAATCATCCTTTTCCTGGCTCTTCTCTGCCTATGTCTTCCAAGTTATGCTTTTATACGAAAATAGCCATGTTATAGAGGCTATATTACAGCTAGGTTATATCAACCTTTAAAATAATAAATGTTTTTAAGAATTTGAGTAAGTCTTGAGCATAGCTCATACTTTTTCCCATGGAGTCCACCCTGCCAAGTTAGGATGTTTTTAAAAAAATTATATTTGTACCTCTTCCTTATCATATAACTTTAGGTAAAGCACTTGACTCTGTCTGAACATGACTATTTATTTTTATTTATTTTGTTCATTATTTTATTTAAGGCAGGGTTTTGCTCTTTTGCTTCGGTTAGAGAACAGTGGGACCATCACAGCTCACTGTAACCTTGAATTTCTGGCCTCAAGCTATCCTCCTGTGTCAGCCTCCCAAGTCGCCAGGATTACAGGCAGGTGCCAGTGCATCTGGCTGGTTTTTTACTTTTATTTTTCTTCAGAGATAGGGTCTCACTATATTTCTCAGGCTGATCCCAAACTCCTGGCCTCAAGTGATCCTCCTGTCTCAGCCTCCCAAAGGTGCAGGTGTGGTGCACCAGGATCAGCCCAGCCACAGTAATTTTGATTCTTTCTTTTTTTAAGATTTTTTTATTAAATTATAGCTGTGTACATAGTAATGTTGATTCTTAATAGCTGTCTGTCCTGACTACTTCAGTTGGCTACAGAGAAATCAATAAGGTAAAGGATGCATAATCATTGCCACACTTGTTAGAAGCAAATAGTACGTATAAGGGTAAAGAGCCCAAGCTGAGGAAGCAAACTCTGGGTTTAAAGACCGATTTTTCTGCTTTCTGGTCTCTGTGACCTTGGGTACATGCCTCCGCCTCTCTGTGCCTAAGAATTGTCTGATAACATTAGTTCTGACTTTCTATGGCAATGAGGACTATTAAAGGAGATAATAGACCCAATGCTTTTAAAATAGTAACTATTATATAGTAATCTTACTAAATTTCTGTTATTACTGTGATTATGTTGAGGAGGAGGAAGATGGACACAAACCACACACAGCAGTGAAGAACCACAGTCATTGCTCTCAGGAGATAAACAAGGAGGCACACAACTGCAGAATTACAGGGATGATTTTTTTTTTTTTTTTCAGTTTTTGGCCAGGGCTGGGCTTGAACTCGCCACCTCTGGCATATGGGGCCAGTGCCTATTCCTTTGAACCACAGGTGCCACCCTGAATTTTTTTATAACACCTTATATTTCTGAAATTTAACTCACATAACCTAAAAATAAATTTACCTCCCTCAAATTATTTGCATGCAGCATTAAAATGTAAGCATGTTCAGTCCCTCTGTAGTTGATTTCCTTTGACAGAATGTGCTGTCTGTCCCAAGGCTTTTAATATGAGGGAATGAGTTGCCCGTGCCAAGGGTCTGCCTCGGATCTCATCTCTTAAACAAACAGTGGGATTATATATAATTGCACAACTGAGAACACGATGACTAAAACAAAGGATGTAAAAGGAATACGTTAACAGCGTCTCTGCCTTAGTCTGTGGCACTTCGAACTGGAGTGTTCAAAAATTGTTCATATACTCAATTTTGTCAAAAATCTAGCATCTCAAAACTACATAGTGCATCAGCGGTACAGGCTTTCACAGTTCACAAACATTTCCACAAACATTTCCTTGGAACCTCGCAGAATCCTGCTTTTTGAGTAAGTCGGGTCTCTCAACACCTGGGAAACACTTCCTCAGTGCTACCTGTGCTGGAAAAAGGTAACCTGGCAGTTTTCCATCACTCCAACCTCATAAAAATAAACACACAGAGGTTACTATTAAGTCCAAAGTGTGGCTTAATTATGATATTTTAGACAAAAGAATGGACGTTCCCTTTGTGTGTAGAAAGCAGTGTTGGTTCTGCCAAATATTTCCAGAGTATACCTCAGTTTCAGCATCTGTAAAATCTAAATAAAAAGAATTACCTCTCAAGATTATTATGAAAATTTAATATATTTAAAAGATTTTGCCTAATAGCCTGCACAAAATTAATGCTTTTACATGCAAGTTTATCCTCCTCTAGGAAAGACCAAAATATTTCAATCATTCATTAAGAATCACTTCATGATCAGGAGATTGAAATTAATATTCTGCAAAGAACTATTGGGAGAGGTTATTCAGTTTTCATTACAATTAAAATACTAATGATATTACCTTCAGTACTGCTAGTAGTGGTATAATATTTTCAGTAGAAATAATGGTAATAATAATCATGGCTTGATTTCATATAGTGCTCATTTGTGTGTTAGATTAATCAGTTTTATTTTCACAAAAACCAGTGAGGTAAGCACTATTATTATCCTATTTTAATTGGGAAGAATCTAAGATAATTCAAACCAATTTCAAACTTCTGGTTGGTGCAGAGACCAAGATGTGAACACAGGAATTTCAGTCCGGGATTCATGGTCTCAACAATTATTCTCTAGACTATAATTAAATTAGAGTTATGCTGGTGTTCTTAGAAAAATTGATATTGTTAACGTTTCACTAGAGATCTTAAATAAATTTCAAGATTAAACACATTTCAGGTAGGATAATGTGCAGTAAACAAATGTGTTAACAAATATTTCTTCTGTTTTGCCAAAATATTTCTTATTTTCACTGTAACAAAACATAAAGATCTTAAATCTTGGAGGAAAAAAATGTTAAAATTGACCAATAATCTGATAGATAATAATTTGTCATTTGAGAGCCTTAATTGTGTAGAGAGCATTTGCCGACACTGAATATTCTATTTTATCAAGTAATAAATTTCTGTAAATATAATCTAATAATTGTGAAATATTTTAAGATTTTATAAAAGACATTGACATTATAAATACAATAATTCAAACTTTTGCAAGGTGTCATGTTTTTAAAATTCTTCATTTTCTATTACAAAGCTGTTTCCTATGTGTTTCAGGCCATAGAGAGTCATTTTTAAAAGATATTAATAGATGAAGTCATTGCAAAGAAAAATTCAGCTGACCTTAAGGCCTCTTTCTCCCCAGTCATTCTAGTACTGATGTTTCTAGATGGTGGGAGAAGGCTGTAAGAACCTTTTGAATTATTAAACCAAAGGCTCATTCTTAACATTAAGGAAAAGAACTCAAAGAGAGGTCCTGCCACAAGAACAGCTGTGAGGAAAAATAAGATGTTATTTTGCTCTACACTATATTTTCATATTATTAATATAACACATATAGCATTAACTTTTATAAAGAAAGCATTATAAACATTGAAATGTTTGTTTACTTGGGCCTTTGGCAATTTTGAGAATTTTTATGATGATGCCTTTTAGACATAAAAACAAAGATGTAAAGGAATATTTTAAAGTGTTCTAACCAAGTTCACTATTATCTCATAATACATAACATAAAATAAGTACATTTGGAGATGTTTTATCTCTTCCAATTTTTTCTAATGTTTTTCAAAAATATTTGTTTTGTTTTACACTTATGAATATCAGCATTTATATCTATATTTATACACATATGTTTAAATTATAAAATTTGAGCTTATAAATTTTGCTGCAACTTACATTTTTACTTAATATGCAATCTCTCTCTTTTTTTTTTTTTTTGATTGATACAGAGTTTCACTTTTTTGCTCTCAGTAGAGTGCGTGCGGTGGAGTCATATGTCACAGCAACCTCAAACTCTTGGGCTCAAGCGATCCTCTTGCCTCAGCCTCCTGAGTAGGTGAGACATAGCTGCCTGCCATGACACCCTGCTAGTTAGAGACTGAGTATGGCTTTAGCTCAGGCTGGTCTCAAACTCCTGAGCTCAGGGGATCGACCCACCTTGGCCTCCTAGAGTGCTGGGATTACAGGCGTGAGCCACTGTAGCCATCTTAATATCTTTCATATCGATGAACATTTCTAAAAGTGAAATTGTCAGCCCATCTTCTTGCTAGTTTTTTTCCAGTACAGTAGAACCTCCATAGTTGGCCACCTCCCTACACTGGCCACATCCTTAAGTTGACACATGTATCACATGTACATATCAGTACAACAGGCCTAGTTTTTTATATTGACTGCCCCTGTATGTTGACCAGTTTGTTACAGTCCCTTGGGTGGTCACTTACAAAGATTCTACTGTATTTGAATGCCCAATTTACAAATTGCCCTTCAGAATTTGGGGGGGAGGGGTTTGTTTTGTTTTTAAGACAGGATCTTACTTTGTGAACAGGTTGGAGTACAGTGACCTCATTAGGGCTCCCTGAAACCTCATACTCTTGGGATCAAGGGATCCTCATGTCTCAGCCTCCCAAGCAGCTGGGACCACAGGCACATTACACAAAGCCCAGCTAATTCATCTGGTTTTTTTGTAGGGACAGGGCCTCTCTCTGTCTCAGAATTATCTTGAATTCCTGGCTTCAAGGGATCTTTCAGCCTCGGCCTCCCAAATTGCTAAGATTACACGCAAGAGCCACCCGAGATGTTTTAACTGATTTTCACTCTCAGCCCCCAAGCACTCCTCACAAAGTGTGCTTTCTTCATTCTAACAAAGTAACCATTAATTTTAGAAGTTTAACTATGAAGAAAGAAAATAAATGTGCCCCACTTCTTCATCATCTTTTAAAAATCATCATACAAAGAATAAATTGTACCATAATGGTGATTATGCTTCAAGATTTGAAAACATTCTTTAAATGAATATTAATGAAGTATTAATTTTGTGGCCTATGCTTCATCTATTAAGTACTTAATACATATTTAACTATAATATTAATCACAAAGATAATATAAACAAAAGAGATGTGTGTATTTGTAAAAACATAAAACAAATACAGATATTATAATGTTTATCTACGTTAGCACTTAATATGAACGCTCCTTTAATTTCATTATAGCCTATTCATAGTTTTTTTGGGTATTCCTTTTTATTTGGATTGACTATTAATAAAGAAAAGACGTTATCAAACAGAATTCTTGCTCTTTTGTAGTAAAAATGGCCCCTTATTATATATCATTTGATCATTAAGATATTTTGTTAGATATGAGTTTCTTTTCTGCATATGGTTTGCTGAGCGTCCGAAAGAAGAGACATGTCCTAAGCTCACAGCTAATACCTCCAACAATTTGGCTGAATGTGAAAGTTTCAGCCCCTCTTGTCCTTGGCCCTCTTCTATTGCACTAAGAGTAGAGACATAGATTTGTTCATTACTTTTTCCCCAGCCCCTACAGTGGTCAGCTCTTAATATATACTTAATAAGTATTATAAAATATTTACCATCGAAATCCACAGAGGAAAACAAAAAATCCCTTTAAAAACCTTATCGTTTAATTTTATTTAATAATTGTGGTGGAGCTCTAGTAGGGGCCCAAAAGTTAATTTTGAAGCTGCAAATTTTTCTTTTGGTGATAGCTGAGATGGGCTGTCTGTGGGGGGCACGGAGTGTGGGGCAGGAGGACCACTGGACAGGAGACCTGCAGGGCTCAGGGGCTGACTCCAAGGACCTTATGAGTACTGGGAGGTCTAAAGACCCCTTGACCTGCAGACTCTAGACCAGTGGTTCTCAACATTCCTAATGCTGTGATGTACTTTCATTGTTACAAAGGGGTCGTGACCCACAGGTTGAGAACCGCTGCTCTAGACAAAGACCATCATCTCCTTCACCTCCGGTGGACTTTGAACTTTATGAACTAAAAAGGAACAGCACAGGTACCCAATCCAATCTCCATTGAGAAAAAAAAAAATTGGTTTGTTTCTTAACATTAGAACATATGTGAAGTTAAACAAAATTAATAAATACTTAATGTCATGAAATATCCCGTGTTCAAAATTACAGTGGTCTGATAATGGTTTAAAACTCATATTCCAAATTACTATTAGTGTCTGTCTCTTAAAGTGTTTTTCATCTGTACGCCCCCTCACTCAGGAACGCCTTCATCTCCAACACTCTCTTTTTTCTCCACTTTATATAAACTCAGTTGTTGAAGATACTCATTTACCTGTCCACAGAGTTTTCCACGAATGTTTCCAAGTGCATCTCCATGGTATAACTTAACGTGCTTCTCTGCACTCCTGATGTCCTGTAAAATTTTACTTAGATCTAAAGATTTGCTTATTTTGTGCCATTGTCACAAGATCTGCTACAATCTTCCCCGGAGATGGTCTTAATGGTCTGCTGTCTTCTGTTTTATCTTAATAGCCATTGTTGGTCAATTTATTTATTAGGTATAGCTAAATAATATTTCTTACTTCCTTTGGACTTTTCAATTTGGAATATGTCTATGAAAAATTTATCTCACTTGTAATTTTTGAAATATATAGACATACATATATTTCTCTTTAATATTTTTACTTGGTCCAATATATTTTCTAAGCCCCATACTCTATTTTTGATTACATTTATTCTCCCATAAAGACCTTGTTACTTAATCATCATTTCAGAAATTATCGTGTAACATTCTCATCACTGTTAGTAAGTTGGTCACCTCTTGTTTTATATCCTCCTTTTGCTTATCCATTTCTGGGTATGATTTTTGTGTATCTGATTTTTGTTGTTCTTTCAGTTCTGCAAATCCCCATTTCAATCACATATTACTCATAAATCAGAGTGATGGGTTACACTTTGTGTCTCAGCTTGGCTTTGAGAACTTTATTTTGTTTAAAAACATGTAACACATGCTTTCTTTTAGTTTCCCAGTAATTTTGATGATTTCAGTGGTCAGACTGTTTTTGATTATTGTGCTGAGTTTTGGGGACTAGCAGTTCAATCAGCTTCTGGGGACGTGATGTTTGATGCCTCTTTATGTCTGAGTGCAGCAACAACCTTTCCTGTAGGTACTACTGAAGAAACACTGCAACAAGGAGAGATAAATGGGACCTCCTCCTGTCTAATATTTTCCAAGATTTACTGACTCTTCATGATTTTCTAATTCCAGAAACACTCTGACTTTCAGCTACTGCTATGTTCCTGGTCACCACCCAGCCTCCAAATGCTCCCCAGGATCCTCCACTCCCTCCATGACCGGCACTTGTGGGACCGTGCCGTACTTAGCACCACATGCTTCTGAAGATTTTCACATTTTTATGTATCTATTTATTTGGCTGGGGCTGGGTTTGAACCTGCCACCTCTGGCATATGGGGCTGGCACTCTACTCCTTTGAGCCACAGGTGCTTCCCCTGAAGATTTTCACATTTGAGTCCCTGTTAAACGTTCTATGCGCTTTCTTACCCTAGGTGTGACCTTTTACTTCTGAAAATGAATAGCATCACAGTTGACTATCACACCCTGCTGTCACAGTGTCTGGGCAGAATATAAGATCTCATAGTATGCCGGCAATATGTTGAAAAAAATATTCACAAATAGACATATATCTTCAAAGTATTTGAGTCATAATTACAATGATAAAATTTAAAAAGCATACTCAGTTTGAAGGAAGAAGAAATAACGCACGCTCACAACAAACACACAACAAGCCGGCCTCCCAACTCCAGGTCAATTGAATGGAAACCAGCTCAACCCTTAGTAAACCCCCTGGTACCTATATACTGATTAGTCCTTCCTAAAAGAATCCCTAACTGACTGCTGGGTCACTAATCATATTGTCAACTTCGAGAATATATGTACCTAAGTCTAAATCAATAAACAGCAATATGTTTTATACAACTGCCATTGTGATGAGAACACGGCCGTGCCCAGCATAGTACATTTAAGGTAAAAAGGGGGAATAACAGTTCATGATTAGGGAAGAGATTTCTCCTTCTCTGATTGCACGTAAACAAAGGAATATTTATCCATAACTGTGACTCGAGGACTCCTTGATACCAGAGGGAACATGTTTAGGGCTGAAGGGAAGGTGAGAATTGTAGAATGAAAAAGGAAAAAGATACGGATGGACCAATCCTAAATAAAATGTTTATAACAATTATTTCTGCAATGTATTATAGATAAGCTTCCATTTACATGAGATAGTATCTTAATTTATTAAGGAAATTGGCAGTTATTATCAATGAATAATATTTACACTCAAACAAGGGTTTATGCTTATTTTCATTTTTTTAGTTTTTTTTATAAACACAGGATCTTGCTATGTTGCCCAGGCTGCTCGCAGACTCAAGTCAGCGTGGCCTCGCCAAGTTCTGGGATTATAGGTGCAAGTCACTATGCCTCACCTTCAACTGTTAAATTGATCAGTTTTGTTTAAGAAATGCCATGCAGAGGGAATGACAAGCAAAAAGATGAAATCTAAGATATATAAAACCTTAGGGATAAATCATTCTTTGCAAAAACAAAATGATGATAGACTCAATTTTGGGGTATAAAGTGAAAAACTAAGAACTCAACAATGAGATCGAGGTGCTCTTGAGCGTGGAATTTTGAAAATGTGATTGGTGGGACTATGTGTGAATTTTAAATTTTATTTTTGTTTTATTTCTATGTGTTTTTGTTGGGAATAATTTAGAAGAATAATTTTTAGGTTGTACAAACAAATAGGAAAAAAGTGAGGAAAGGCAAAATCCAACAAAATTAAAATGCTATTTTCTGTATCACATTCTTCTATAGTTACAAAGATTTATGGAGACGTAGAATCTAGACATCCACTCAGCTCCTGAGAGTCATAAGCCTATGACACATTTAATACCTGGTCAGCATCCATCTGTGATCCAGCATCTGTGATCCAGCAGGATGTGTCAAGACCCTTCTCTTTTATATGTATTATGACTCATCACGTGGTATAATAATCTTTACTCCTATAAATGTACTTTAATAACTTTATCATCTCTTTCTGAATTAAAAAGTATTCACCACCCATTTTCAAAAGGTCTGTAATTAAAAAGAGGACAGAGTGAGTCACTTATGGTAGCTCAGGTGTGAATATTGTTTTAAGTTTAGGGTATGTTTGTTTAACTCTATTTTGCTTCACTTCTGTTTTAAAGTTACAGAAAATCAAAATGATTATATATAAATACTAAGGGTGTCTAAGGCTTCTGAAGTTGTAAAAAATGACTTTTAGCAATCATGTAAGTCTGAAGATACATTTGGGATATTTAAGTTTTAGTTATATACACTGCAGTTATATACACTGTAACAGTTATATACACTGTTAATAAAAAATTATTAACAATTAACTAAGAAAAATTGATTTTTTTGCCTGAAAATTGTAATTTCAGGACTGTGTTTTAGGAATCTGTACAAAGACCTAGTAAGAATAAATGATGCATCCTGTGCTTGGTCTAAATAGGTTGCAAGTTGCAATTCATTTTACAGTCTTTTAAGCACTGCGTTAACCTGTGTAACCGCATGATTTATTGCTTGTGCTACACGGTTTTTGAAAACAAAAGTATTAACTAGACAGAATTTGGAACAATCTAAGTAACCAGGAACACTAACACGTGTGAGTTTGTTATTGTCCAAGATTAGTATAAATATGTGCCCTATCCCTAAAATGAATAGGTTGAAATCTTAACCCTCAATGTAATAGTATTAGGAACAGGGGTCTGTAGGAGGTGATTAGGCCCTGAGGGTGGGGCACTCAGGAATGAGATTAGTGCACTTGTCAGAATAGATAGAAGAAAGCTGCTGTCTCCCTGGTGCCCCCGTCCCTGCTCTTCCCCTCCATATGGACACCACAAGAAGCCAAGACCAGAAAGCAGTCCCTCCCCTAACACTGAGTCTGCCAAAGCCTTCTGAAGCCCCAGAACTGGGAGAAACCAACTGTAGCAAGTCCCCCCAGCTGACATGTTTTCCTACAGCAGTCTACATTGACAGTGGCAGTTATTTTTAACCCATCTAATATTGGATCAATCCTGAATCTTTTTCTTTCTCATATTTAATGTCTGTAATTCAGAATGTCTGGTCTTCCTATTAATACTCGTTCTGCCCCCTCCCCTCCCTTTCTGCGTCCCCCCTCCCTACTTGCTGTCCCACCCTTGTCTCTCTTTCTCCCTCTCCTCCTCTCTCTTTCTCTATTTTTAAATCCCTAAAGTAAAAAATGCTTTTCATGACCTAAGGGAAATATTCCTTCTGATTATTTTTTTCTAATATTTTACTCATTGAACTTCATTCACTATTTAGCATTATCAGATGTTATATTTAGTGTATTTTGAATAATTATTTGAAATTCATAGAAATGCAAAAAAAGCCTCCAATTGCTTATTAATTTTTATAAAGTTATCATTTATTTTGGCACATATTATTTATATCTTGACAGTGCTGATAGTTTAGATGGGTGCATTACATCACTAAGCTCTTAAATTCTCCCCACAGGTGGATCTTGAACATAGAAGAGTAGGAATATTAAAAGATTAATTTAATGTAGAGGCAAAAAGTACTTGCTTAGATATTTTGCTCTCTATGACTGTGTATTACTAAATTTCATATATATATATATATATATATATCTGTTACTTCTGTATCTGATTAATTTGTTCTTATACAGAAGTTAAAAATTAATATACAAATCAAATTCAAGGAGCCAGCACTAATCTAGTGACAATATAAACTTTAGTCTTAGAAAATATTTTGCAGCCTTAATCACAGTTAGTTAGTCACACCATTGCCAACCTACTACACAAAATTATCTTGAGATTTATGGCCTATATTACAAGATTATAAACCAGATAAGTTACAAGATAACATGTCTACCAGTGTAAGAAGAGACAGAGAACACAGACATATCCTCATGAAGTCTTTGGAGCAGTGAATGGCAGGGTCATTCATATTTGGAAAAATCCTTCCAGTTGTCCTTGGAGCATTAATGAAAATGGAGTGAGATAGAGTCAGGAAGCTAGACAGCTGGCAGGTGTAATTACTCAGAAAATTATCAGGATAATCCACACTAGGGTGATGATACTGACAATGAAGAGAAAGGATATTTAATATTAAAAGTGGTAATGTTGACAGCGCTTGCTGAAACTTTTTCATTTGGGGATGAGATATGAATTAGAAAAATTGAAAAAAAAAATTCCATCCCTGATTTTTCACCTGGGAAACAGAGTGACATCTGGATCAATTTCTAACATAAATAATTCAGGAGGTGAATCCATTTTTAGAGTATTTGCATTTATTTTCTTTCCCTGCCATCATTAATTAACAATCATCTGCAAACCACCTGCTGGAAACAAGTTTAGCCCCACGGAGGGAGAAGAAAATAAAATACGTTGGTCCTTTAGTCAGGTTGCTTTTTGTTTAATGGGGGTAATAGAATGAATAGCAAAATAGCAAACTTTAAAAAGTAAATTGTAGTTAATGTCATTTTGTAAAGATAAATAAGTCTTTGTGAAAGTTGAGAGGAAAGAACTGCCACTTCAGGGAAGAATTTTGTAATGCACTTTTGTAATGCACGTTCTAAGTTTGGTAAGCCAGAGAAAAAATCAGGATGATTATGTGGGTATCTATACAACTTATCAATTCAAAAAAGAACAAAGTTTCACAACATTTGATTGTCAGAATCTAAACACATAATTATATTAGTCAGCACAGCCCACCCATACCCAAATATCACAGAATGGATGGATTAAACAATAGAAATTTATTTTCCTATGGTTTGGAGGACATTAGTCTCAGAAGAGGGTAACGGAGGATTCTGCTTCTCCTGAGGACCCTCTAGTAGGGCCTTTCCTCTTCACTAACACGGTCTTGGTGTCTCTCCCTCTTTTCAGAAGGACACTAATCCTGTTGGATTGTAACCACACCGTTATGAAATCGATTAATCTCAAAGGCCCTACACAAATCATCACACTGGACATCAGGGCTTCAACAGATGAACTTGAGAGGAATGTAATTCAGTACATAACCACCACCACCACCACCACCACTGAGCAAAACTTTTGTAATGCAGGCCCTAGTGAGAAGAACAGGAGTGTGTATGGAAGGGGTTCTATTCTTGTTCAATTACAGTTGCCAGTTAGTGCTTTCTGTGTCAACATTGACTACAAAAGTTAATCTGTTAATACTCGTCTGTAATGTTGCTTTTCATCTTTAAAAGTATCTTCCCAGGGAAATAAGTTATACAAGCACTACTTGAAATGCCAGATTGTTACTCTATCACTGAGAGTATAATGCAGGAAGGTAGGAAGGGAGCAAGGGAGGCAGGCATGCAGGAAGGCTCAGGGACAGAAGAACATGGTGTTTTCATCAAGCAATTTTCCTCCTGTCTCATTACAAGCACCATTGAGCCCGCTTTGTTAAAACCACTAGCAGAATAATGAAAAATGAATACATTATCGAATATAATTAAATTCCTATGAGTTAAATGGATGCTCTGACTGCAAATGTATTATAAGTATAAATTAAGAAAGGTAATATGCAATAAAATTGATTAGAGTTAGAATCTGAATTAATATAAAGATGTATTTCTAGTCAGATCCCAAATGTACCTCTGCTTCTGCTGGGTGATCATCGCAATAATATACCCAGTTAAATCGATATTTCAACGTTCTCCTGCTTTTTTCTTTTTATGCTATTCCTTTTTATCCCATGCTTTCTAAAAGTCTAACTTGCTTTTCATTCTCGTTACATTTTTATTTTTTCAACTATATTAAAATATTTTTTTTATTAAGCAATTTATTTTTAAATGTAGGTTCACTTTTCAACCTCCAAAGTAATTCAAAAGTTATGTAAACTATAGTATTTGCCGTAAGTACATTTGGAGTTGAGGTGATGAGAAAATACGAAACGGTTACGTGTTCCGTGAACTGATCATTTACCCTTGAGTTATATGGAAAGAAAATCCAAGAAACAGAAGGGCAGAAAATGTGCTACGTTAGGCACCGGGCCCAACATGGTCAATTTTTACTTTTAAACAGACATATATGCATTATACTCCAAAATTTTAATAACTAGAAATTCAAATACATCTGAATAAAAGCAAAAATAAGCCTGGTACAGGCCACTGCAATTTCTCAAAGTATATCTTTTTAAAATTTCATTATCAAATTTTAGTAACCAATTGCATTTTATTTAAAATTGCAATTGGTCATTATTATAATCAATGAAGCTCATGTTAGTTATTGTCTAAGGTGTTATTTCAAACAGAAAGTCTTATTTAATCAATATTTTAATGTTTTGCATGAACGTAAGTGCTATTTAGAAGGAATCATACTTTGTATTTTGGGTAACATTATTCTATATGTCCACACCTATTTTAATAGATAATATCTGAAACATAAAAGGTTTGAAAGAAATTATTTCTGGAAAAAAAAAAACTTACTAGAGCTGCCATAAATTAAGTCGTGACGTATTCTACAACTCGGGGCAGCACGTGGATTTCTCTACAGATTTTCTTTATGGATAACAATAAAACTGCGAAACTATTCAGTGATAGAGTTGGAAGAAACAACTGCATGTCTATATTATTTATTTCAACAAGGTGAATTTAAGACTTTCCCACCATTGTCAATATTTATCTTTTTATGGTATATCATGGATAACTTCTTATCATGAAAGATTGAAAATAATCATTGAAAAGCGTACTGTTGAAGTTTTTAAATGCAGACATTAGTCACCTACGAAAATGTGATGGGAGAGAGTGTACAAAGGCACAACCCTTCAAAGCTCAAAATTACAAGTTCTACTTGCACAGAAAAAAAAAAAGGTTGAAATAGGAGAATGAGAAACAGACAAAATTTTAGATTTCACCAACATTTAATGACTATAATAAGAATGCCTCCATCTTACGAGCCACATTTAAAGCCAGATGTGACATCATGAGTGTTTTTTCTGTGTATTGTTTTTGCTAAGTGACCAGCCCAATGAATATGTAGAATAGTAAAAACTCACTATCCATCAAGATACTGCATTCTAGTTGGGAAAACATATTTTGAGATTATTGTCATTAAAAATTTAAAAAATATTACCTAGAAAAATTGAGAATGTATACACATTTCTTACATGTAATAGCTATATAAATTTGAAATCATAAATACATTTTTGTGTCATTCAGTCTTTCTTAACAGATATAGGATGTATAGATGGAAAAATACCTTTTATTACAGTATTTCAATGTATTTATTCATTACCTAATAATATTATTCCTATTTTTCTAGGTTTAGTTAAATCTGTAAAACTTCTTTTTAAATATTTCACATCTTTAAGTACCTAGTCCTGATATTTTATACAATAGTTACATATTCCTATCCTTGAAATTTTCATGTGGTGTATAATTATCTTCTTTTTAAATGTGGTGTATAATTATCTTTTTTCATACTACTGTTATACGTGATATAAATTAGGCATTCTGAGTGGAGCCTGTGGCTCAACGAGTAGTGTGATAGCCACATACACCAAGGCTGGCTGGTTCAAATCTAGCCCAGACTAGCTAAATAACAATGACAACAGCAACAAATATAAAATGAAAAACTAGCCAGTGTCGTGGCGGGCACCTGTAGTCCCAGCTACTTGAGAGGTTGAGGCAAGAGAATCACTTAAGACCAAGAGTTTGAGGTTGCTGTGAGCTGTGATGCCACAGCTCTCTACCTATAGTGACATAGTGAGACTCTGTCTCAAAAAAATAAATAAATAATAAATAAATTAGGCATGCTATAAGAAATTGTTTATATGCAAACTTACATATCTCAATTGTTCTTTTCATAACACCCTCCCATTATTAATTTTTAATTAATCTTACAAAGCTTAATATTATACAGATTACTTAAGTCTTCAAGGCACCCAGAAGTATTTTATTTTGATGATAGAAGTTACTTTTATAATATCTTTTTTAGTTTATAAAAATAAGTATACAGGAATAATTCTTTACCCAAATACCACCTTATTCATTTATTTTACATTTGAATTTTTTAGTTAAATCTCATGGATTTTTTCCATTTGTATATGTATTTTCACCTTTTCCATTTTATGTCAGTAAGTTCCAAGACAGAACAAGTCAACTTCTAGCTTTTCTCCACGCAGTGCTCTAATAAACGCTACACAATGCCTCCAGGCCCCAGTGATATTCTGCCTTTATTTTCAATGTTACTCCCCATCATTCTTTTCATGTCTGTAACATACCATGTTAATCACAACCTATTCTCCAGCCAACTTTAAATATTCCATACAAAGTATTTCTAAACCAAGCCTCGTAACACACTGTTGTGTTTCTAAGATGTATGTTGCAAAGAGTTATAATTATCATTATAATCTCACATACTCCCACAATGTAATGCAAAAGACAGTTGTTTATTCAGAATATTATTATGCAGTGTGTCCTGGTCTACAGTAGCTGAGCAGCTCTGACCCACAGTACCATTCTTCTATTATCCAAAATAAAACATATTAGTTCAGTCCTTCATCAAAGCTGGACAAAGTAGCAATCATTTAATGGTTGTACCATTTAATCCCCATAAACACATCAGTAAAGATAATTATTCTTGTACTTCAGAAAAGGAATCTAAAGCTTGTAGGTGCTTAATAATTTTTAAAGGTGACAGAACTAGTAAAACCCAGGCCATTATTTGGAAAATGTTTGAAGAGACATCGTCCTTCATGACTCTTTTATGAAATTGAGCTCTCCATTCGAAGAGCTGGAATCATAATTGTCTAATTACGTATTTTATATTGCTGTTGAGAATGTTGATCTTCTTTCAAAATTTTTGAGAAATGAATGTGAAAGTAATGGGAATTAATTTAGAAAAGCACACCTCAGTTGATCAAAAGGGTGGGCGAAACCAGAAGGAGGTGATACCGGATTCCCCCTCAGTCAAGGCTGGACGGCGACCCCGGTTTTCCTAGCCTTGGGCAAGTTCATGCAGGGAACACCCTGATCTTCTGCCCTGAGCTGGAGGGACAGCACTCATTCCTGTGTCGATAACACTCAGTAACGATGAGAACCAGTTTCTATTTGCAGAGTCCCGGTCAAGTGTAATTCTCAAAATCTGACAGCCCTCGATAAAGAGCCCAGTAGAGACTCCGCAGTTCAGCTCTTTCCCCCTTCCAGCTCTGGTGCTGTTTACTTCTTCTATATTCCCTTCTAACTCCTAATAAAAATCCTATCTTACCACCCATCTGTGGTCCATGGGTCCATTCTTCGAATCCCTGAGACCAAGGACCTACTGAAGAGTGAAATTCCTGTATCAAAGGGAAGGAGGTGAAGGCCCAGAGACAAGGGAAGTGAAGTGTCTGCACACCTGGTCTGCTGCCCAGGGGCTACTTATTGTCTTTTTAAGCCGATGGGGCTGGGGTTTCTGTGAGAATAGTTGATATATATTCGTGCCTACTTACTCAAGTGGATCCAGGTAAGATGAACTAATTTTTTAGTGAGAAGACAAGATATTGAATTAGAGATTTATAACAGTTTTGACATTAAGGCAGATAAATAGTAGAAATAGGTAATTGACAGTGTGGTGTTTCACCAATTTTGGAGGAAAAAAAATCAAGAAAAAGATTGAAAATACTTGTGATAGGCAGAAGAATAATCTTCTCAGAGACGTTCACGTTCTAAATGCCAGAACATAACGATATATTTTTACATTGAAAAAAAGAATTAAGGTTACCAGTCAGCTGACTTTACAAGAGGTAGAATGTCCACAAGGGCAGGCTGTAATTATAAGGATGCTTAAAATGGAAGGGGGAGGCAGAGGGGAGGTCAGAGATGAAATACGAATCTCCTCCACTCTCTCTTGTGGGCTTTGAAAGTGAAGAAATCAGCTCATGACGCCGCAGACATGTATGTTTTTAAAAACATGGAAACAAAATCTTCCCTAGATCCTCCAACAAGGCACATGGTTAGTTCTCCATACTTCTGGGTTTATCCTTGAGAGACCTGTACTGGAATTTAAAGAAGAAACAGTCCGTCGTGACTATGCTACAAAATTGAGCTTTCCATCTGAAGAGCTGGAATCATGTATCAGCCTAACTACATATTTTATAATGCCATAGAAACTGTTTCTCTTCTTCTGAAATTTTGTGAAAATGAATGTGAATGTAACGGGAATTAATTTAGAAGAGAGCAACTCAGTTGATCAATGGTACAGAAGGTGGGCACAGCAGGAGGGAGAGGGGAAGGAGAGAAATACCCAGAGACGCCTGAGAGGTAAAGCCACTCGGTTGCAGTGTTTTTTTTCTTATCGTCGCAACATAAAACTAATACTGCTCCAGGGAAACAGTGTGTTCTATTGTACTGAAGTACTTTTTGACATTTTCATAATAATGTATTTTTACTCCAGAATATTTTTAAAAATAAAATGGTATTTTTAATTCCAAATCTACAATTTATTTTACATAAAAACCCTAATCAATTACAATAATCATCTTTTCTAAGATTACATGTTACCTGCATTTTTCTATTATGCAAAGGTGCATAGGTGAATTGAAAATTAATAGTACAGAATGACTGAGAGAAAGACTATATTTGAATTCAGATTATACATCTGTGGGTACCCAGTGTGGCATGAATTAAAACAGCTGGGACACAGATTAGAAGTACGTGCTTGCAAGAGGTGGACTTCCCGTAGGTGCAGGGAAGCCCCGAGTAACCTCTGCTGTGGCCTTTTATTGAAGCGTTATACAACAGGTGAGGGGGGCTCACCCGTAGTAGGATCACGTACTTAATGGTTGCTAGGTGATCTTTTCCCACAGGCTCGACTCCTACCCTGTTGCACCACAAATGTCCAAGGTTCAACACCTGCTTGCTAACAAGCAACCGATCCTATCTCATTAATGCATGCAGTTGCTTGAGGGCTTGTCTCCAGGCTGCAAAACATCTCCAAGCCGGTCGGAGATTATCCCCCTCTCATCTCACCACTTTGATCAAGAACCAGTGACCACTTCTATAAGCCTGGTGGCTCAGTTTCCAACATACCAAATTAGCAAATTACTTAGTGGTCTGAGTTAAAATATTAAAGCAATTATCTTCAAATTCCATTCCAGAGGTTGAAATATGATTGAATAATAGTTACTACTAAAAATGACGCTGGCATATAAATGAAGAGAAAAGAACTCTTCACATGGTTGGTGGGCCTGCAAACTAGTATAACCTCGATGGTGCACTGTATGGAGATAGCTCAAAGGACTTAAAGCAGAAGTACCTTTGACCCAGCAATCCCACTGCCCAAAAGAGAAAAGGCCACTTTAGAAAAAGGACAACCACACTTGAATGTTCACAGCAGCAGCCTTCACAACCATAAAGGTGCAGAAAGCACCAAGTGCCCCCCAGTCCGGGAGGCGGGTAATAAAATGTGGCACATGTATACTGTGGAGTTGGACTTGGCCATGAAGAATGGTAATCTAGTATCTTCTGGCACAACCTGGAGGGACTGGAAACCGTTCTCCTAAGTGAAGCATCACAAGAATGAAAAACACAAGTACTCAACGCCAAGTTGCAACTCATTGATCAGCATTTAAATGTATATATGGAAGTATATACCAATGAAAATCCCGCTGGGGGCCGGGAGCAGGAGAGCTGGGTAAGTACATATTCAGAAGTAAGATACATATTCAGAAGTATCAGAGATGATACAATTAGTAGACAATGACATTAAAACTGCTTTTATGTTCTGAGGTTTATCTTATAGGGGTACAGGTGAATCTTTCTAAGAGTAGAATGTGAACGTTTTAAAGCAATAACTGAGA
>CAUYTI010002911.1:0-25647 GCA_963575145.1 Galago senegalensis | reverse complement strand
CCCAGCTACTTGGGAGGCAGAGGCAGGAGACTCGCTTGAGCCCAGGAGTTGGAGGTTGCTGTGAGCTGTAATGCCACGGCACTCTACCCAGGGGGATAGCTTGAGGCTCTGTCTCAAAAAAAAAAAAAAAAAAAAAAAAGAAAAGATCTGTTATGGAATAAGTATATATATACATATACTTATATATATATATATTTTTTTTTTTTGATGCAGAGTCTCACTATGTCACCCTCAGTAGAGTGCCATGGCATCACAGTTCACAGCAACCTCACAGTCTAGGGCTTAAGTGATTCTCTTGCCTCAGCCTTCCAAGTAGCTTGAACTACAGGTGGCCACCACAATGCCAGGCTATTTTTGGTCATTGTTGTTTGGCAGGCCCAGGCTGGGTGTGAACTGCCAGCTCCAGTGTATGTAGCTGGCGCCCTAGCCACTGAGCTACAGGTGCCGAGCCTAAAATAAATATTTTTAAGTTCCCAAAATATTTGTATTTTGAAGCCCTAACCTCTAGTGTGGCTGTATGTGGAGATGGGGCCTCTAAGAAAGTAGTTTAAGGTTGAATAAGGATGTAAGAGCCCCTATTTGATAGGAGTGTTATCCTTAGAAAAAGAGACACCAAAGAGCCTGGTCATCCTCTGCCCCCAACCAACCACGTGCATGCACTGGGGAAAGGCCATCTGGGCACGCAGTGAGAAGGCAGGTATCTGTAAGTCAGGAAGAGAATCTTCACTAGACACTAACTCTGCCAGTCTCTGATCCGGGATATGCAGCCTGCAGAACAGGAAGAAAATACAGTTCTGTTGTGTAAGTCACCCAAGCTACGGCATTGGCCATAACCCAAGTTATGGCACCTATCTCTAGCTGACTAGTCTGTCTCACAAGCTTGTCCTACCATAGAATGATACAGCAACAAAGCCCTCACCAGATGCTGAGCAGATACTGGCAACCTGCCCTTGGACTTCCCAGCCTTTAGAGCCATCAGCCAAATAAATGTCTTTTCTTTATAAATTGTCCAGAATATTGTATTTTATTATAGCACAGAAAATGAACTAGGATTCTATGTGGATATGCTTATTTATGTGTGTGTGCACAAATGGAACAATATAAAGTATTATAGTATCCTTTAGTGGTAGTAATTTGATCAATTTTTAATTGTTCTGGTCTTTATTCATTGATTTTACGCAAAGAACATACTTAACATAATTGATGGCAAGTCTTTCTTTTGAAAAAGAAATGTTGTCAACTTATGGAATACTTCTGATTTAAATGCCTTACACCCAACTATTTCCATTGTCTGACCTTTTCCCCAGTGAACCAGCCATAGTTATGATCAAATAGCTATCTCTGAGAAGAGTTGCCTTATAAAAAAGAGAGAGACTACAAGCATCAATTGTCTGCTGGGCCCCAAGCTTCCATTCATTTCTGGCTGAAGCAACCCCTGATTCAATCTAACTAATTCAAATGAAACTTGCCAGGCAAATTAATCCAGCCTTCCTATGAAAATATTCCTCTAAATATTAAAAAGAATAATAGCCTCTTCCAGCTTGACCATGAAAGCATTCCAAAAACCATCAGGCATGACAGTGAAGGGCCATAATTGAAATATGACATTTTGATTTTATTCTACTCAACAGCCTTTTGTGGGCATCAAATGTGCTCAAAAACCTAGGCTAGAGTATTCCACTCTCTCTTACTGAAATGTTCCATTCCTTCTTCCTCACCCATTATCTGAATTTTATCTCTTCTTAAAGACCCTTCTCTAATTCCAATTTTTCTAAGACTCTGACTTCTTCAGAGCAGAGCAAATAGCTCCTTCCACTGACAATGCAGGCCGCTTGGTGGCTCTTTGACTGAACCCATACAAACATCTAACCCTCAGTTGTTTTGATATGTTTAAATTTTCTCTCTAAATAGCTTATCTGGCCCCATGGGGTAGAGTCCTTTTTAAAAATTTTCCATAATCTCCGCTGTGTTTTACTCTTGGTAGGCACTGAATAAATGTTTGTTGATTAACTGACAGATCTGGGGTTTGCCTTTTTCTTTGGACCAGACTGTTGAAAGTATAGTTAATACTTATTGAAATGGATGCCAGCTTTCTAAACATGGTAATGATTCCTTTCTAAAGAGTCTTAGATTTTACCCTGTTTTTCCAACTGGCTCTAAAATGGGTAGGTCGGTTTGTTAATTTACAATACAAAGAAGAAAGCTTTTCTTCCAGTGTGTGCCAGATGGGTTGAAATACTGAATGAGAACTGAAGGTTTCCACAGTTATGTACCGGGTGACTGAAAAAAAAAGCTGCTTTCAAGCAGTAAAATTGCTCTTTCTCTACTGAGAAAATATCTTAAGAAACAAGAAACTGCCAGCCAAAAGTTGTGCCTTTGCCCCCACTTTTCAAGGGCTGAGCCAAGAAAATGAGATAGCACAGAAGTGAAATTTTGCCAAACCTCTGAGAAATGAGGCATTTGCTGCTGGAGATGCAAGAGGGTTGGTGACATTTAATTGAGGAATTGCCCAATTTTCCATCTGGTGGAGAAAAAAAAAAAATCAAGGTGAAACAATTGGACCTGGATGTGTGTGTCTGAGCTAGAGGAAGGTGCCATCCAATTTCATTTTCTTCAGGCAAAGGATCTTACTTAGGAACAATATGGCTCTGTCCCATGTCTGGGGATGCATTTAGAAACACTGGAAGCTTCAAGCCTTGTCTCTTGTTCTTCTCCAGAAAGACATTTAGAGTATGTTAAATTCTGACCTACTCTATTACACAGCAAAAATGGGTAACAATTAAGAACGAGCTACAGCATCTGATTCGCGTTACATTCCTGAATCTGCCATTTATTAGCCATGTGGTTGGGGCAAGTGTCTTTGCTCATCGGCTCCTCAGTTCTGTCATCTGTGAAATGAGTGTTGTAATAGTGGCTTTCGTAAAAAGAAAAAAAAAATCACAATTTAATAAGGCAAGTGCCACTTCTAGGGTATCAGACACAATAATTCTTTAACAAATGAAGGTTCTATTATTATTGTTTTCCATCACCAAGGCAACTCTTTTAATTACTTATCAATTCAAAATCCTTAGTCTACAAAACTTCAGATTCAGGAGAACCCGTGGCAGTTCCAGAGCACATTAGAATTGTTACAGTGGTTACACCCGAGGCCCCCGGTGTTGTTCCAGTTTAATCTCCAGCCCGAATAGTCACTCGTTCTTGTTTTGATCAATCTCTTTTCACCTTCGCCTTGACACCTATTTATTCCTTATTTCTAGCTTGCTCTTGGCTGCCATTCTCAATAGCCAAATTGCATCACATTTCAAAGATTACCTTAGTCCAAAGGTCACTGCCTTTGCAAAGCTCTACAGTCCACAGTGAGAAGTTACCATTCCTTCTGCAACCTCCCCATGGTGGTTATTACCTCCCTCTCCTGTTTATTTCTATTTGTGTTATGATTTTCCTTATTCCAGGCGTCCTTCTGACATCTGCTGCGGGAAATGCCTCATTTCTCAAGGGTTCATCATTTTGAAGTGAACACATCCTCTTCAAATACGTTATTTTTCTTATCAATGTAAAGGACACACCAGGTCTAGAGATTTTATAATAAGACAAGTACTCAATAATGAATAAATAAACAAATCACTTCAATCCCGTTGAAGATTAAGGAAAGAACTTGATGATATATACGGGAGCACTCTTCCCCCACCCCTTACCACCACAATCTTTCTTCTGGTACTTCTACCTTTTCCCATAAAACAGCAACATCTACCTTTTTGTAAATATTAGCAACAAAATTTCTGCCTATGCTGCTACCCCTCTGTGCTCATTCATGACCAGATAAAAACAGAATAATCTCACCAATAAGGAAAGAGAGGAAGCGGGGTACAAAGCCATCAGCCCATTCCAGGACTCAAGATGCCACCCTGTGGTAAGCTGGCCTGGTTCAGAGGTGCTGATGGTCCAGCCCGTCTTGTCCAGATTAGAGCCTTCTGTTGACTTTTCAGTTGCTTCATAACTTATAGAGGGATCATGGGTGTGACGTGCCCATATATACACAGTTGATAATACTTTTACAAGTCCTAACATTGAGCTGATGCTGGGAAGATGCCAGGAAGAAATGATATTTCAAAATATGATACTTCCAAAAGAGACACAGAACATCACAGTTCATGCATCAGGACAAGAAGAGGAAAATCCCAAGAAGCTGGCCTTCTCTGAATTGAGATTCTAAATCTGATGGTATTTTATTAATAGCCTATTATAAAATCAAAATGGGTCTTCAGCCAGCAAATTACTAAATTAGAGGCTTACACATCATAGGACCAAGCTCCATCAGGATGGCACCAGATTCAGTAGAGGATGTTAAAAGCTCTAAAATAATTTGATGTAAGACTTAATAGTAGGTGCCTCACTATAAGAGATTAAAAATGTCATCTAAATGGAAATGAAGGCATACATCTGCTCATACTCGCGGGAGGGTCAGATGCTATCCCTCAAAGCCGGATGGCAGATCCTGAACACTACACCACACCGCCGAGGTCTTTGAGCCCATTTGCTCTGACAGCAAATGCAGAAGAGTGTGAAGTGGTAGCTTGTCACAGTCCCTGATTTTAATTCAGCACAGATCTAATCAGTTCCTACTTGGTATGCAGTGTGTTCGTGGCCCAGACTCCCCTGAGGCATAAAAACACGTGTCAGCTGGCTTGTTGTGGACTCAATGCTAGTATTTTTATTTGACTTCCTCTACTGGATAATTATAATCAGGGGCAGATCCAGATTGTGTGGGGCCCAAAACTTAAGCAATTTGTGAGGATGCTCTTTGAGAAAGAGAGAATACAAAACCATAAACACAATTTTTCTTTTTTTTTTGACAGTCTCACTATGTTGCCCTCGGTAGAGTGCCATGGTTTCACAGCTCACAGCAACCTCAAACTCTTGGGCTTAAGCAATTCTCTACCCTCAGCCTCCCAAGCAGCTGGGACTATAGGTGCCCCCCACAATGCCTGGCTATTTTTTGTTGTTGTTGTTGTTGCAGTTGTCATTGTTATTTAGCAGGTCCAGGTCCGATTCAAACCTGCTAGCCTGGATGTATGTGGCTGGTACCCTACCCAGTGAGCAACGGGTACCACCCATAAACACAAAATTAAGGGCCATCCTTAGGAGGGGCTCTTGCATGCAGGGGAACTAAAGCTTAAGCTTCATCAGTAAATCTGGTTAGAACACAGCAGTACCATATACAATCCCAATGAGCTTATCTAGAAAATGGTCTGCTCAGTGTTACCAAAAGGAATATGCAAGGGATGATTATTTACACAGAGCTTACCTCCGTATCACTTCCTGCTCTTGCCACTGACCCATGGAAACCCACATTAGAAGCTGCAGGACCACTCTCTCCTAACTCTGTGGTCTGGAGCTCCACACTCTGCTACTTCCTCACTTGCCTACTCCTCTATTTTTGGTTCTAGAAGCTGAGGATCTTTGGTGGGGCCGTACAGGGATAAAAATAGCAGATAGTTTCTTGAAATGTTCTTTTAAAATTAGAAATCAATATTGTCAGTTATAAATGCATGTATTAATAGTGTGTAGTAGAAGGCAGGAGGAGCCCCCAGAACTAAGTGTGCTGGTGGTCTCACTAGAGAGGCTCCAGGTACCAAGACAGGGAAATCTAAGTGGTCTGGGTGGTGCTCACGGCGGGGGTGGGGGAGGGTGGACTATTATGCCAGGCTTCCTAGAGGAAGGTGAGATTTGAGCGTGCAACCCAGCTGTCTATGTGCATATGGGGGCTTAGATACCATATTCCAGGAAGACGGAAAGGTCCTGAAGCAGGAAAGTGCCATTTCTTTTCTCAGAAAGAAAATGAGGATGGCTGAGTTAGAGAAAAAGAAAGAAGGTGCATGTGGAAAAGTGGTCAGAACCCAAGCTGTGCAAGGTTTCCTCGGCCATGCTGAGGGTCTGGCCTTTTACCTAATGTGTGTCATTTTGCACATCTGTGAAAATAACGTCAGTCTGAAGAAAAAGTCAAAGCAGGCTTAATTATAACATTAACATCCTGTAATAGCAGGAAAAAAGCCCTTGGTAGGATCTTCTGAGAGTTTGCGAGGAACCCAGAGCAAAGATCCTCAGGGTGCAGGGGGAGGGGAGAAGCATTTTTAATCCCTTCATTCCTCTTGTAACAAGGTAAAGAACAGAGTAAAGCGTGCTGGTGGGCCGCTGCCTCTGCAGATTCTGCTTTCTTTACCTGTAAAGGAAAAGCTTTGGCCAACTACATTTTTATGTGTGTGCAGCCATTTAAAAAAAAAAATTTCTTATTTTGATTTAAAACTTAGATTTACAAAAAAGTTGCAAACATAGTACACAGTTCCTATATATAATAATATATACCCTAATAACGTCCCTTAACGTCAGCCTCTCATATAGCCATGGTACATTTATGAAAAATGTGAATGAATATTAGTGTAATACTAAGCTACAGACTTTACCCCATCTCCTGCAGTAGCTGTGATAGCTTCTCCAGCCAGCCAGCCTTGTCTCCCAGGACGCTGATACTTTTGAAAAGTACTGGTCAGGTATGTTGTAGAATGTCTCCTTGCCTTGAGGTCTCTCTCATGCTTTCTCACGATCGCACTGAGGGTACAGATGTTAGGAAAGGCTACTCTCTCATTGGTGTTTTGATTTTAAGTTTTCCACCAGCTCTAGGTTTAACAAGAAAATCCATTTCCCTGGTCTCCATCCTCTATTCATTCTGACAAGTTCAAAATAATCTATGCCTTAGACATAAAAGAGGCTTATGATGGTTAGAGGGAGTCTTGTGTCCTCTCTGGTTTTCTTGTAGGAGCCTCATGAACCTCAGACTCTCTTCACAGTTTATTTGCTCTATTCATTTCCTGCAGTTTCCCCCCCCCCCTTTTCTCTGCCCCTGAAGCCACTACAGATGCAGTAAGTCTACACTGACAAGATAAGTATTGTTTCCTAGAAAAGTTTTCTTTTTAACCTGATTATTTTTGGTCTTTAATCCCCCTGGGGAATCTCTTTTTAGGTGGCCTAGTCTAACTACACTGGCAGAGAATTAACATGCGCGAGACCTGTGTCTGCAAATTTTCTAGACCTCACTGTTTGCTCTTTAAAAAGACAATGACTCATTCCCAATTATCTCTTCTCTCCTAGACAGAGCTGTCTGCTGGAATTTAAATCACAGCCCATCAACAAGCGACCTAGTCTAAGGGTGGAATCTGTGAAGCTGGAACACAACAGAAGCAAGACGTCTTCGTGTCCTCAGGTAAGTCTCTGAATAAGCTCGCACAGGTAGCTTCCATTTCAGATAAATCTGAAGGACCAAATTGAGGCCTTATGGAGTTTAGGGAATTAGAATCTGAGAACTGGGTGGGTGTCACCAGAGGAAAACAAAGACTTCGAGAAATGACTGGATTGGGGAGAAACACAGAGGAGAAAATGATCACAGTTCAGTTTTACAAGTTCCACACCCCTTGCTTCCACTGTCCAGCCTCAGAGCCTTCGCACTTGCCACCCTCCTAGATGGCCCTCTGTCCCACCTTCTTTCTGCCTTTCCCAGGTAAGCTCTCATCCTCCTCCCAGGCTGGATCTGGTCCTCCTTTATCTGCTTTCACAATTCCATGTGCTTTTCCTTCCTAGCATATAATGAAATGTATAATTATATATTTGTGTCGTAACTTACGAATAGTAATGCCAGCTAACAATTACCAAGCATATCATACACATATATATGCCAAGCACCTCACCTCTCATCAGGTCTTCAAAACGAAACCCTGGGGATCTCGGGACACAATTTCATTAAACTGGGGCACTTAAGTCAACTGTAAGTGATATGCGGGCAGGTTGTGCATCTGTTTGCTCTACCCTGAATCATATCCAGCAAAAAGCCTGGCAGGAAAAAGGCACATGTTTATTTAAGCAAATAACCCACAGCATACCATGGGAGAAAAAACACATGTTCCAGGGTGAAACACGTCTGGTTTCACATCTCAGATCTGTCATTAGCTGTCACTGAAAACTCGAACAAGGTTTTCAACGTCCTCATCCATCTGAGATAAAGAAACTGCATCAAAAACAACCTTTAGGGGATTAAATGAGGTAACATAGGGGAAAGCACATGCTCGAGTCCAACATGGATTATATGCGGTATTAAGAACCGCTCTATTCTTTAGGAAGCCAGTGCTTAGAGTTCCAATAGTTCTGCAGACAATTTCCCTTACGATGGTATCATTATTCCAAGACACCATTGGACACTTTGCTCATCAAAATGCTATGCTTCAAGATGATCACTTTGCATTCCTTCTGTGACGTTATTCCCAGAATGAAGGTTCATTGCAATTCACAGCAACAGATATCCAATGGAAGTCACCAGGAAATAAGGAACAGTTTTGCGATCAGTTTACTGGACAGCCAGAGAGGCAAGCTGCATTTGTCCCCTGTCACTGTAGAAGCTCTCCAATAGCCACCCTAATTCTGCTCTTCGGGCTCACCAACTTACCTACTTCATTACTCTGTTAAAGCTGTCCTGATGGATGGTAAAATTCATTCCCAAATTATAGGAAGCATAAGACAAAAGGGAACGATGGAGTTACCATTTCAAACTAGAAAAGCAAACAGGAAAACTTCAAGAAACACCCTGGGATCAATTCCCTTGAAATGCCTCCACTCCTAAAATAACAGAATTGTTATCTACCGGTATCCATTATGTCTCCTAATTATCTTATGGAACTTACATAGGAGACATGCAGAAGTAGTCATGATAACATAAAAACTGCCTAAAAAAAAAAAGACGATGAGATCAGAAGGTGTTCACAGAGAAATAACAAAATGTGCTTATTTTTGTGAAGCATTAATAATACGCCATGCTCCCAATTAGACAACATTATTATAACTAACTTAGTTTTCACTGGATCCTATGAATCCACCTTTATTCAACAAATATTTACTATGGGCTTAATCAGGTACTATGCTTAGAGCAAAACAGGCATAGTCCCTGCTTGTATGAAGCATGAAATCCAGGAGGCAAAACACATATTAACTTGTTTCTTAGTGCTTCTTGAATAACTCAGTGTGACCAACTCTGAGTTGCTCCTGGTTTTAGCACTGAAAGTTTGACGCCCTAGAGAATAACTTTCTCAGTCCTGGGAGAAGGGAGACAGTTGGTGACTTAGCAAAATCACCCAGTACACAAGGTATGATTATAGTAAATGTGATTACAAAGAAGTGCAAAGTTATATATGAACTATGTATGACTATCCCCTTTTATAGATAAAGACACTGAGATTTATAAAAGTTAAATAATATACCGAAGTCAGTATCTGGTAAAGCAAAGCCCTGAATCCTGGGTTTTCTGATCCATGTCCAATTACGGGGCCTGAGTCCACATTTGAGCCAACAAAATACCTTCCACTACTTTATACTTCAGAGTTTATATCTAGACTTGAAGTACTTGATGGAATTCTTCTAGTTTATTTATTTATTTTTGAAACAGTCTCACTTGATCACCCTCAGTAGAGTGCTGTGGTTTCATAAGCTCATAGCAATCGCAAACTCCTGGGTTCAAGTGATCCTCTTGCCTCAGCCTCCCAAGTGGCTGGGACTACAGGTGCCCTCTACAATGCCTGGCTAGTTTTTCTATTTTCATTAGAGATGAGGTCTCACTCTTGCTCACACAATCCCCCATCTCAGCCTCCCACAGAGCTAGGATTACAGGCATGAGCCACTGTGCCCAGCCTCTTCCATAGTGGAGGAATATTCACCAGAACAAGGAAAGAGATTTCAGAGCAAATCTCTTAAATTCAGGTCCTATGTGCAGATCTGGCCATGCTAGAAACACCTGCAGATCCTCTGTCATCTTCATCTTTCAGTTGTGGGTGGCTCCTAGACAAACAAAAGAAAATATTTTTCAGCTTGACAGGAGTCTTTTATGGAAGACAAAAAGTGTTTCTTCAAGTCTGAGGAGCGGAGCAGGAGAGGGGGAGTGTTAGAAATTCACATGGCACCCCTAAATATTCTGGGCAGTGGATGGAAAAGGCCTGGAAGGGGGTAGGGCAGCACCTGTGGCTCAGTGAGTAGGGTGCCAGCCCCATAGACCGAGGGTGATGGATTCAAACCCGGACCCGGCCAAACTGCAACAAAAAATAGTCCAGCATTGTGGCGGGCACCTGTGGTCCCAGCTACTTGGAGGCTGAGGCAAGAGAATCACCTAAACCCAAGAGCTGGAGGTTGTTCTACCAAGGGTGACAAAGTGAGACACTGTCTCTAAAAAAAAAAAAAAAGAAAGAAAAAGAAAAAAGAAAGGAAAAAAATGCCTGTAAGGGGGTCTCAGCAGTTCATTTTGATTAGCAAGATACAGTTTCCCCTTGGTAGAAACTCAGTGAGAAAAAGATTGTGCCTTATATTGAACAGTTAGATTTGTTGGGCATCTTTGATATAAGATAAGAAATCAAGCAGTCTCAAAAACTAACAATGTGGGGCAGTATAAACAGGTTAGGAGTCCCCCCATCATATGTTCACTCCACTGACAACAGGCTCTTTGGTCTGTTTGGGGCACTGCTGCGCTCCCTGCAGGCAGAATGGCGCCTTGCACACAGTAAGCACTAACTCGTTTTCAGCGAGTGGAGGATGAGCAGAGGGCGGTCGGTGTGGATAGTTAGCAAACTTGGAAAAGCTGCTTTACTTTTCCTGGGCCTAGGCTTTCTCCTCCATTAAAGGGGAGAATTTAACCAGACGATTTATTTATTTATTTTTGTAGAGACAGAGTCTCACTTTATCACCCTGGTAGAGTTCCGTAGCATCACAGCTCACAGCAACCCCCAGCTCCTGGGCTTAGGCGAGTCTCTTGCCTCAGCCTCCGGAGTAGCTGAGACTACAGGTGTCCGCCACAACACCTGGCTATTTTTTTGTTGCACTTTGGCCAGGGTCGGGTTCGAACCTGCCACCCTCAGTATATGGGGCCAGCACCCTACTCACTGAGCCACAGGCACCGCCCTAACCAGATGATTTTTATCACTTCCAACAAATTCCAAGTTCTAAGCACCGAAGTGTGTCCTTCAGGTTAAGTATTCATCAATAGGATGAAATATTTCTAGATGCCCAATTGGGAAAGAAGAGTTAGGTCAATTATGGCACAGTGGTAAAAGAGGAAAAGAAATTGCCATTAACACTGATATTGTAGAAAGGCATTTATTGACAAGGAAATTGCTTATGATACCATTAATATTTTTTAAAGTCTTAATTTTAAAAAAACTTATAACAACACAAGCCACAGAGTATGATCCATGTCAGTACAAGGAGTAGGCCTAGAAATGAGGAAAGAGAGACACGCGCATGTTAGCAGTGCCTACACTGGACGGTGGACTGGAGGGTGAGTTTATTTTCTACACTTATCTATCGGCATTGCCTAATTTTCCTCTCTGACTATGAGTTGTCATATAACATAAATTGATGTAATGACTTAGCCCCCCTTAGGCACCTGGCCTTTCACTAGTAAGCTGCCTAATAGGGGGTTAGGATCTAGGCTCTGGAATCTGGCCACCAGGTCCCAATCCTGTGTGTCCTCAGGTAACTTATTCAACCACTCTTAGCTTCAGTTCCCCCGTATTAAACAAATAGCAATACCCAACTCACAGATTGGTACTGAAGTTTCACTAGGTAATCTGTACAAAGTGCTTGATATACGTTGTATACTTCATAAACGCTAGCTGTACTCATCCCCAATACAAAAAGAGAAGTTTTAAAATATGAAAACCTGCAACAATACATTGTTATGGGCCTCAGGGAGTTTTTACTTTGGTGAGAATAAAATAAGATTGATGCACAAGAAACAAAAAGAAAAGCCTATAAATTTGCAGAGTTACAAATCTAGAGTAACCTTTGCCTTCCTTCTCGCTGGGCCTTTGTATTTGTGAGATGCTCGGTCCAGGCTGGTGGAAACCTCTTGCCCCATCTTTGTTCCCACTGCCACTCCTCTTCCTCTAACTCAGGGTTATCTCCCCCCATCATTGCATTAAATTCCCAAGGGTTTCCTGACGGTGGGGAAAGTAGGGGGTCTCCACGTTCCTGTCTATTTACTCCAGTGCTTCTTGGACTAGCAGCATCGCTATCACCTGAGAACTTGTTAGAAATGCAAGCCCTTGGGTCTCACCCGAGAGCAATTGCATCAGACACTCCAAGGATGGAGCCCAACAATCTGTGTTACGATGAAGCCTCCAGGTGATCCCGCTGCACAGCTCAGCTGGGGAACCACTGCTCTGCACAGTCAGTACCGGTGGCAGCTCAGTTCTCCCAAAGCCGAGGTGCTATCACTGCCCACTCCCCACTGTCTCTGGCTGCTGAGTGGACGGAGATAGACATCCTAATGCCACTCCTACAGGTGTTATGCCCTGGTCTAGCCTCAGTCCATTTCTCCAGGCTGATGTTCCACTGCTTTTTCACTAAAAAAAAAAAAAAAAAAAAAATGATTCTAGTAAAACTAGAGCACCTAATTCTGCCTAGACACAGCCCCCAGCATGGCTGATTCTACTTGTATGTTTCTCTGCCTTTATTTATATTTTTCCTAAAGTTGTCACGTAGTTTCTGTTTCCTTCCCATGTTAGATGTCCAAATGCTGCTCATCCTCCAGACCCAGGCCCACTCGTAAACGCCTCTCAACATACCACTGACCTCTGACAAGGATGACGGCCTCCTTCTCAGAATATCCAAAGCATTAAACCGGCCCACCCTTTCCTCATTCGCTCTCTCGGTATTACCACGATGTGTTCATTTCTGAGGGTTGTCCTAACAAACTGCCTCCATAAACTGGAGGGTTTAAAACAATAGAAACATACTTTGTCACAGTTCCGATGGCCAGAAATTTGAATCTAGGTGTTGGGAGGGTCAAACCTTCCTCTTAGCTTCCTGTGTCCCCAGCAACCCTTAGTGCTCTGTGGCTTGTAGATATGTCACTTCAAGCTCTGCCTCTGCCATCACATGCCATTTTTCCTATGTTTCTATGTTTCTTTTCCTCTTATAAGGACATCACTAAGTAATTATTGGATTAGGAACCAGTTAACTCAATATGACCTCACCTTAATGTGATCACATCTACAAAGACCCTGTTCCCAAATGAGGCCATCTTCTTAGATTCTAGGGTTTAGGACTTCAGCATATCTTTTGGGGATCACAATGCAACCCAGGGCTATTTGCATATATGACCACTAATTGTCAGCAAGCCCTCTGAAGGCAGAGAGAGAGCTCATTCCTATCTTCTCTTCCCTATACATCCCCCATCTACCCACTTACTTCCTCATATGATCTCTTTAGAAAAGTAACTCCTTTAGCATATTATTAACGAAGAGAAAATGAAAGACACAAGTAGACGATAATCAAGCACCAGGTACCTTAACCAGGAGCTAAGCACAGAATTGTGTGACACGGTCCCCCCAGTGTGGGAAATTGGGAGGGCAGGGCAGTAGCTTTTTGAGGGCTGGATCATTTGAGGCTTCCTGGAGGAAGAAAGGCTCCTTAATAAAAGGATATGATTTGGGGACAGAGAGAAAAGAGGGTGTAACTTCCCAAGTAGTAAAACTTTATGAATAAGCGATTGTGGAAAATAAAATTAAAAAAAAAGAATCCATGTTAGAACCAGAGCCCTGGAGAACAGATCTGAACTGGAAGGTGACTGTTTGCAGAAATGGGAACTAATCCATCATTTATTATTCTTGTTAGTTCACTGATCATTATTTGGCCTTTTCTTTATTTTTTCCTGCTAGTTTATTACTCCCTGGCCTGCTTCTAAATTCTGTTTCTGAGTGAAGATAATTGAGTTGGCAGCCACGTGTGCCCATGGAACTCTCAACATCATTCTCCTGATACTAAGTATCTTCTTGTGCTAGAGAGTGAGGATAAATACCACTTCTATCTTGATTTCTCTAGTATCTCTAGTACTCGCCTTGTTGAACAGATTTAATAGATATGTCTTGTGTGAATGAATGACAATAAGACAAGAGTAAGGGTGTGTGTGTGTGTGTGTGTGTGTGTGTGTGTGTGTTTATTAGTGGTCATTAGTGTTAACCATAGATTCCTGACTACAGAAAAATAATCACACAGCTCCATCATTAATCCATTAGACAAGGCCTGTGCTTATATCTGTTTCATATTTCATTGAACACAGCATTTACTTGACCAACATAAACTATATTAGACAATTCTTTTTTGAGATGGAGTCTCAAGCTGTTACCCTGGGTAGAGTGCCATGGACTCACAGCTCATAGCAACCTCCAACTCTTGGGCTTAAGCAATTCACTTGCCTCAGCCTCCCAAGTAGCTAGGACTACAGGTGCCTGCCACAATGCCTGCCTGGCTATTTTTTTGTTGTTGCAGTTGTTTAGCTGGCCTGGGCCAGGCTCGAACATGCTACCTTCAGTGTGTGTGGCTGGCGTTATAAACACTGTGCTACAGATGCCAAGCCAAAACTAGACAATTCTAACGCAGAACCTGCTTGCATTCAAATTCAAACCAGATGTCGATGTTGAGAATGGTGACCTTGACAAATTACTTCTTAAATTGTGCTGCAAAAAAAAATCAGAAAATCTTAAAAGCTAGATGGAAGATGTACGATCTCTTCATGTTTTTTCCCAAATTTCCTCCAGCTTATACATACTTAAAATGTTTTAAATAAGCAACATGTATAGTTGTACTCTTGTGTTGAGTGGATATCCTTCTAGTTAGAAACATTAACCTTGATAATCTTTTCTTGACAAGCAATAGTGGTTTGGACAGTGTCTTCCTTTACTCTCTTCCTTCAGAAGGATTGTTAATTTTTTCTTAAATCTCTTTCAATTAAATCTCTTTCAAAGAATACCTCTCCACATTTTTCTCAAATCTCATAATATATGGTACATACACTTTAATGGCTTATCTAGTATCACTGCTTTCATTAAAAAAATCATATTCTGATTGACAGAACTCACTAACATTATCATTATGGTAAGTGTGTGTTGACCAATTCCTATATGCTAGGCAGAGTTTTCAGTACTCTCTAAGGCAGAAAGTTCTCTAACTTAATCATCACCATAACACTCAGCTAAAAATTGTGATTACTATCATTTTACACAGAAAGAAACTGAATATTAGAGAATAAATAACCGTGCTAAGTTCACAAAACTAGTGATTAAAGAAGTCATATTTTAATTTGGTTCTGGCTGACTCTAGAACATATGTATGATTTGCTACTTCATTCTATGGTCTACAAGGTAGACCATAAGAAAATCAGTTGGTTTCAGGGGAAAATATCAGAGAGCAATGTTCAAGGGCTATGTAGGGGTTGAGTGCACCTTCTCCCCATGTCATCAGTACTACCATTATGGCTCTCAACAGTAGTGGTTGAACCAGAAGGTATTTAAGATTCAAAAGATAATGCGGTAAAAAGACACTATCTTTATAAACTGTGCTATTTGTCAAGGTTTCCTCCAAAATTTATATGTTGAAATTCCACCAATGTGGTAAGAGGTAGGGATTTTATGAGGTAATTAAATCCTGACAGTGTCACCTCATGATCGAGGCTTCACACAGAGTTTACCCTGCTTGTGCCCTTTCACTGTCTGCCATGTGTGGACACAGCGTTCAAGGCACCATCTTGGAAGCAAAGACTAGGCCCTTGCCAGACATCAAACCTGCTGGCACTTTGGTCTCAGACTTCCCAACATCCACAAGTATGAAAATAGTTTTTTATTATTTATAAATTACTGAATTTGTGGACTTTATTATACAGGTAGCAGTGGATCATACTAAGACAACCAAATGTATTTTATTGTAAAATAATCATTTTAACATTACTCAGATATATAAATATTTACATTTACCTTAAATTTGAATATCAATTGAGGCATTATACAAACAAGTAACATCATTCTTAGCTTTTGTTTACTCGTTCTTTCTTCTTTTCATTTTTTAAATATATAGTCAACATACTGAGAACCTACCAGGTATGAAGTTGTATGGGAAATCCCCACACTGAACGTTAAAATGTGGTCCCCTCCACTGTGAGAGAGAGACTGTAACTGTAGTCATCATGATATTTGCTATCCAACTGTCATCGTGTTCCACTAAAATTCCAATCGGTGTCAGACGCATAAGAGTTACAGAGCAGGGGACATATTCCTATTGGCACTATTACATTTCCTTTGCCTCCAAGTGTGCTCTTCTTCAGAGAGCCTTTCCATTCATTTAAAACTCATCCTTACAGCCTTTCTTCACACCACAGTGTTTATGCTGAAATAAAGTATCCTTCTTTCTATAGAAATTTGTCATATAATATAGATTTACATATCTAAAGTGGATAATACACTACAAAGAAAGTTTGAAACAGAAGCTAGGAATGAATAAAGATTGTTTTTAATTGAAAGGGCCATTGCACGCCCTTTTCTTATCTTGCTTGAAATACTAAAGTGGTATCACCAAAATGCCTTCCTTTATTTGAGAAAAATATGTTGCCAGTTGACAACAGGTAAAGAATCAGTTATTCAAAGATTGTAGATTAAGCCAAGGTCTGTAAACTATGATCCATAGGCCAAGTCCTTTTTGGCACTTGATTGTCTAAATAAAGTTTTATTGAAACAGTCTCACTAATCCATTTATGTACAGGCATTCTCCAAGTTACAAATGGCCAGAATTATGGTACTCTGTACTTATGAGCAGGTTCTCAAGACTTTCCATAAGTATAATTTATAATTAAATAAATGAATTAATAATTTGGGGACTATCTTCTTCAGCACACGTAAACGAACTCATGTGGCACAAGTGGTTCATTGGTGTAGCATATTTACACTAGCACTAGCAGTTAGTCTCATTATTTATATGGTTGCTTACACACGTTTCTTTTAACTTTTTTACTCAATTTTGTGAGCCTGTATTTACTCTTATGACCATGCCTCCAAAGTGAAAGTCCAATACAATTCCAGGAGAGCCTGCAGTAAAGAGAAAGGTGATTACAATGAAAATGAAAGTTGAAATGATTAAGCATTTGGAGAATGGCTGGATGCCATCATTCCTTGGGAAAGCATCAGCCTTCAGATACTTGACTATCAGGACGATTATAAGGGATAAAGTGCAAATAATGGAACATGTGAAAGGACATGCTCCAAGGAAAACATCAATTATTCCTAAGCAGCCTAGTGAATTAATTATTGAAATGGAAAGATTATTGATTTGGTTAGAGGATCAAAATAAGTGTACCATTCCTATTAGCCTAGCATTGATGCAACATTAGGTGAGTGTTAGCCTTTAATGTTCTCTTTTGAAATTTCTCCTATTTCCTGTTTAATTTTTATTCGTGAGGTTTTTTTATATATACTCTGTTTCTCTGAATTAAAAGAAAGAGCACAATGGTTTCTGTAACTTACTATTACAATATAGGGATATTATTATTGTTATAGTATTATACTGTTATCATTACCCCATATGAGCCATTACCATGTTATTCTTATTATCATTGTCATTATCATATATGTGCTGTTCACCAGGGATCCCAGCTATACATAAATCCTACCTGAAGACATTCTCAGGAACATGTCGCCTATATTGTCTTCTATTCCTTTTGTGCTACAATGACAGAGCTGAGTTATGGAAGAGACTCTATGTCCAGTAGTGTCTGCGGTATTTGCTCTCTGGACCTTAAAATGTTTTTGGCCTACTCCTGGGTTGAGCCATTAGTCAGATTCTTCCTGAAGAGCCATATCCCACCATCTATGAACTCTCTTACAACTGCCCACTCAGAGTTTACCTGGGGAACTTCAGCAGCACCCAGGTTCGAGGGAGAACAAAGGAACGTAAATGTTGGAATCAGCTGTGAATTGGGCTTAATACTACCAGGAAGCTGATGATTAAACTCGGCTGGCCTTGGTGGCTCATGTCTGTAATCTCAGCATTTTGGAAGACTGAGGTAGGAGGATCACTTGAAGCCAGAGGTTCAAGACAAGCCTGGAAAACAAAGGATGGCCCCATTTCTATCAAGAAATAAAAATAAATGCATTAGCCAGCCACAGTGGCATGCTCCTGTAGTCCTGACTACTCTGGAGGCTGAGCCGGGAGGATCACTTGAGTCCAGGGGTTCAAAGTTACCATCATCTATGATAGTACCACTGTACGCTACCTCAGTCTTCCAAAATGCTGAGATTACAGACATGAGCCGCCAAGGCCAGCCGAGTTTAATCAACAGAGCAAGATATTGTCTCTAAAAATAAACTTAACAGGTTTCACTTACGTTTTTCCAAGGACAAAGTCCTTTAATAGTTTGGGTTCAAAGAACTCTTCCACAATAAAAGATAAAACTCTACAATTAAGGGTATATAGAATCACACAATATAAGTTTAAATTCTGGCTCTGCTACCTTGTCAACCCTGAGATTTCTAGCTCCTTATCATTTGGGGAGCTCAGATTAAGTCTCATACCCCCAGGTTCCACCAGTCTCCTTGTCATAGGATTTCATGTATCCCAATCCCTCAGAACATCTAGTTCACGTTGCTTTTATATTCTTACATCTGCAGTTACTCAAATCAAATTTGTCTCTAATATGTCGTAAGATCTATAATAATTATCACCATGTCCATTTCTTGCTCCTTAACATTTTATGTTTGCAGACACATGGGAGATCTCCTATAAATATCTATTGACTGATATTTATTGTCAGGTTAGCAACAAGTAATCTGTACCCCTGACCATGTACAATGCTAAGTTGCTTATGTCATTCTCCCTGCCTCAGAGCCCAGCAATGAGCCTTGCATTGATCAGGAATCAGTGACTGTGTCTTTAATAAACTGAAATTCCAACTAAGTAACAACTGACTAGAGCCTTCATTTCTGGTACTCATTTTATTGATGATGATGTCACCTTGCAGCACAAAGAAACCTGGTGACAACTGTTATTTCACATGAATTAATATTTTTATTCCCTCTCCTTCTGAAATAAAGGGCCAGAGGACTGTGAAAACAACAGGACAAAACTACCACCAGACAGCAACTCTTTCCTGTCACCTGGGAGTCACTTCTGTTATGTTTCAACAGTTCGCCTGCTTGGCCTTTCAGAAGGTGCTCTTTGCAGATGCTGAGACTAGTCTGAGAATTATAGTGGCAAATAGTATACTTATGGCAATTTCCATGATAATAAAGGCTTACAAAATCATACCACCAAGAAAGGAGATTTGGAGACTTGATGTTTACGGCAGCAGTGAGAAAAAAATGTACAAAGTATCTCAGATATATCAAAACGTGCCCATAGAATAGTGGTGCTATGATATTCCATGAAGGAAGAGTTCTATGAACAAGTGGATGTATTAAAAAAACTGCAAAGAATGAGTCCATCTGGAAAATGAAGTATGATACCGTATTTAAAGCTCCCAAAGTCCTGCAGTTACAAAAGTAAAATGCAGTTGGACTCAGAGTGGTAGAGATTGCTCCATGCATAGCTGGGTTTTCTTACCTTTTCTGGGCAAATGGAAGATTCTCAGCCTCTTGCCATTAATCAGGTCCCTATGACTAGCTTCAATCAATGAGATATGAAGGGCCTGACGTGTCACTTCATGCTGAGATGACAGAGATCTCCTATGTGACCACCCAGATCTCATTTCCGATGAGGAGATCACTATTGTGTTCAGTTACGATGGCAGAGCCATGTCACAGAGATGGCCTGGATCACTGAGATGCCATGTAGGAGCCAGCTGCCCTGGAAAGTCCTCCTGCTACCATAGATATTTGCATAAGCAAGAATTAGGTTGAGCTATAGATAGGTGAAAAATAATTTGTTGCCACAGCATAACCTATCCCAATCTACAGTGTTTCCAAAATTCCATTTGGCCATAGCTTTCTTCATCCTCATACAGCAATAAGTATCACAAGAAAATTTATTATACGTTAGAAATCAATATACAGTCTAAAATAGAGTTTTCCCAGGAACGACAACTATAGGATTTCGAATTCTTAGCCATAGCAATTCCTTAATCAAATACAGTCCAACCAGTAAGAGAGAGAGAAGGAGGGTCTGGAGAGGCCCTAGGAACTGACAACTGGCTGGAAATCCAAAAATTAAGAGTTTTTTTCCTGCATCTGCATTCCCCACTAACTTTCCCAATCTTGTAGACCAAGTGCTATTTCTTCTTTCAACATTTCATACAGCGTTTCTGAATGTATCCTTAAGAGTACAGTATGACATGTCGATCACTATGAAAGTTTTCAGACAGACTGTATTATGGCCCATTATTTCACTTCCAAGAAACTTCAGCATCCTTTATGATCCCCTGACGCAAGTTTCAATGGGCTTGGCTCATGGGTGTTGCTGGGAGAGTTTTATTTGTTTCCTTCTGTGTAGATTTTACATTTCTTAATTTTTATGTATCTCAAAACTTTCGTAATGACCCATGTATAAAGCCACAATTTGTGGCTTACACTGTACCTCCTTCCTCTCTGATAACCCATCCTAACAGAGCAGCTTCTCCACCAAAGCACACATTGCTTTAAACTCTTGGCATGCTCCTCAAACTCCCTGTGTTAACAGATATCAATTCACTTCTACAGGAGAAAGGTCTAAAATGACTTAGCTTCCTCGACCTGTCAAAACTTGGGTTGCCAGGCTTAGAACCCCAGAACCCACAGCTTCAGCCATAGCTAATTGAATCAGGATTGCTCTGGGAGCAAGGCGGCAGCAGTAAACTACAGGGGAATTGTAGTCACATGGTGACTTGTCCCACATGACTGCCAGGGGTTCTCAACACTGGATTCCCACCAGAAATCTAACCAGATCTTCCCTCTTGGGAAGCTTGAACTCAAGAAAGATGGCTAAGCCAGGAGTAGCAAGAGGAGAAGCTATTGCAACCAGAGTGGGAGCTCTGACTCGTAACAAGAGACATAAGGATGGCCAAGCTTCTAGAAAAATCTAGCTCAGTACACAGCTGAAGATGTATTGAGCAATCAAGTTACTGTGCGTTTTGAATGGTGCCCAGATCTCCATGGCTTCTTGTTGTGGCATCAATGAGAAAATAACTGAATGTTCTCACCCTCCAAGGTAACCTGAGCCCACCTCAGTCCTTTGTGACCTGAAGCAGCTAAACTGCTACTCATCAAACTCAGTCCAAATTGCTTGAGAGAAGCGACTGGTGTTAATCATTTTGTTAAGCCCCTATAGTGAGAACCACAGAGCCCTGCACACAGTAGATGAACAAATAATTAATATCAGAAATATCTGTTGAGATAGAGACTTAATAATCTCAGGTGCAGACAGCATTTAACGAGGCAGAAAAGTTAGAGCTAGAATTCTCACTCCAGTACTTGATTGGCTGAGTGAGGAGAATATTAAGCACATTTCTTGGCAACAAAGGAACCCAATTTTCTCATGGAAGGCAAAACATAAAGCCCCTGAAGACTCATTTGTGCCACCTGGAAGCCAAACCTCCCTTCTTTATTACCTACTGTTCATTGAGCTCCTACTACGTGCCAGCTACTCTGCTGGGGGCTTACGCTGTGCCCTAATTTAATGCTCCCAGGGGTCCCCAGACAAGGATGTCATCACTCCTGTTTCACAAGTGAGGAAATGCAAGTTCAGTGAGTTTAAATAATTACCCGACGCCTCAGTGTGTGGGTCACGGAGTCATAATTTACATTCTGTTCTTGCCAGCTCTTTCTAATTCAAAGTTTGTGCTCTTCCCACTGTGCTACACTTTGGGGGGGGAAGATGAGCTTTTTAGCCAGGAAACTAGTGACAGCTGGGTGGAAAAGCAGGCTGTTGGGCCATATTTTCACTTTGTGCAATTCATAGTAATCTGACAGCAGAAGATTATTTTCCAGGGTGAGTTTCTCATATAGCAAGGAGAGAAAAGTAATTACTATGAGATTCTACTTCTATCTTTTTTATCTTGTCATAAAAAAGTGGAAAAGAGAAAAAGGCAAGATTACACTGAATATTGTTTTGAAAGAATTAAAAATATTTAAAGGAAGTTAACTTTGTCCCACGCATTCCTTTCTATAGATATAGGTCCAAATGTTTGCTACACACATACACACACACACATGAATTCCTACACACCATCACCAAAACCTATTTTTATCCATTACTGGGAAAGTATAATGAATGTTTGTCTACCTGTTTATAAGCCCTTTATAAAATATATTATGTTTATGTGGTCTGATAATGTCGCAAAAAATTAAGCAATTAAAAAATACTAGAGTTATTATTTTGTCAACAAAATATGTTATCCTAATTTAGAGGTCACAGTTGGACACGTGTATAATAATTCCACTGTGTGATATTTAAATGTTTTAAGAATAACCATTCATAGTCAGGATATAATTTCATTTTTCTACTGTCTTAAAGACAAGCTTATTTTAGGACTTAAAGTCTGTGAAGTATCTTTAGAAGTTGCTGGAATCACCATACCACAACTAACAAGGTATTAGCAACATCTACTTAGCCATAAAATCCAGTGACTAGTTGACAATTATTGTTGTTACATGCTACAACAGGGTTAGACCTGGAAAAGCTTGAGTGACACAAGCTGGACACAAAGGCCACCTTTTCTATGACCCCATTTATATGAAATATTCATAAGGAGCAGATTCATAGAGGTAGGAAGTAGATTCATGGTTTCATGGTCCCAAGGGAATGCGGGAGGCAGTAAGAAATAATGGGGAATGCCAGGTAAAGGGCACAGGGTTTCTTTGGGGGGGATGATAAAAATATTCTGCAACTGACTGAGATGATTGTACAACTCTGTGAATACACTGAAAACCAATGAATTGCACACTTTATGATGGTGGATTAGGCCAGGTGTGGTGGCTTGCGCGTGTAATCCCAGTGCTCTGCGAGGCACAGATGGGAGGATCACTAAAACTAAGGAGTTAGAGACCAGCTTGAGCAAGAGGGAAACCCCTTCTCTACCAAAAGTAGACAAAAAATTAGCAGGGAGTTGTGGGGGACGCCTGAAGACTCCAAGTAATCCAAGCTACTTGGGAGGCTGAGGCGGAGGAATCCCTTGAACCTAGGAACGTGAGGTTGCTGTGAGCTAGGCTAATGACAGCACTGTAGTCTGGGCAACAGAGTGAGAAAGAAGGAAGGAGGGAAGGAGGGCAGGAAGAAAGGAAGGAAGGAGATGAACTGTATGGTATGAGCTATTATATTAAAAACTCATTCCCCACGGAGCCGAATAGCAGCCTCTCCTGATTCACTCTTCCCGTGCTTTGTGCTCCTTCTTCAGACCCCTCAGATGTGCAGCATCCCCCCCTACACCAGCCTTTGCTCACCCTGTTCCTGCTGTTCCCACTGGACACCTTCCTACCCCTACTGCTGTCTCTAACCTGCCACGTGCCACCCAGGCCCTGGTTCACTCTTGTCCCTGAACATCCTGTTGCAATTCCCATGTGACCAGCGCAATCCCTGCAGAGCACTCATGATAAGCCATGCAATACCCCCAAAGAAAGCCAGTGCCCATTACCTGCCACTCCCCACTTTCCTTTACTGACTCTCACATCCCCTTCAGAACCATGAAACCAGGAATCTACTTCCTGTCCCTATGGATGTGCCCATTACGGACATTTCATATAAACAGGATCATGTGGTATGTGTTCTTTGCCTGTAACTTCTTTCACTTGAGATGCCTTTTGAAGTGTTTTCCACTTGCTGATAGCTCCTACGTATTCCACGTTCAATTAATATTTGAAGAATAATCATAAAAAACCTTTACATCCCCTTTTTCCTCCTTCTGTTTTATCTATCAAACAAATGATTATACTATCCTCTAAAATTTTTCAAATAAACTGTTCAATCAGGAGTATACTCATAGAGCCATTGGCATTAACCAAACACAAAACAAGGTTTGTGTTTTTCTTGCTGATTTCTTCCAAAAGATAAATGTCCTCAAGGAAGATTACCAACAGAATTTCACAGACAATTTGTGGCTGAAGGAAGAAATGTCTTTTCCTTATGTGAACAAGGTTTGTTTTGTTGTGTAAGCAAGTTTTCCTTTATTCCAGGCATAATCCACTCACCAAGTCTCTCCATTGGGCCAACTGTGGGCAGAAGGAGAGCACAGAGGTTAGGATCAAGTTCATAAGCTGCTCCTAAACTGAGTTCAAATGCAGCCTCCTTCATTTGCAAATTACTTGGCTCCTTTCAGTTTCATTTACCGCACTTGTGAAATGAATAGAACCTCACTGAGCTGGTCTGAGAACTAAATGAGATACACCTGGAAAACAGTTAGCATAGTGCCTTATCAATACATAGTAATGATGATGCAATATTTTTTTTTTTTTGAGACAGAGCCTCAAGCTGTCCCCCTGGGCAGAGTGCCTTGGCATTACAGCTCACAGCAACCTCCAACTCCTGGGCTCTAGCGAGTCTTCTGCCTCTGCCTCCCAAGTAGCTGGGACCACAGGCGCCCACCACAACGCCCGGCTATTTTTTGGTTGCAGCCGTCATTGTTGTTTGGCAGGCCCGGGCTGGGGATTTGAACCCACCACTTTAGGTGTACGTGGCTGGTGCCTTAGCCTGTTGAGCTATAGGCGCTGAGCCATGATGATGCAATATTAATTCATTCCACCTTCAAGCAGCTTGAAGTCCTTTGGGACTTTGGGACATAAGGAAGTGGTATAAAGACACCATTATAAATAACTATAATTCAAGAATTGGGAATGACCCCATTGTTATGAAATAATCCTATGATAACCCTTGCCAAAGTTCTCTAATATAACCATTGAAGAGTGTTTTCTATTATAAACAGCATTATTTGTTATAAATTAGAAAAACTAGAAACAACCAAAATATACATTGAAACTGGAACGATCAATTGACTTACAGAGTGTGCCCACAGACTGTGATAGAATGTGGGTGTTAAAAGTATGAAGCAGGGTCTTTAAAAACTCAGGGCCAGCACAGCTCCATTCTTGCTCCCTCAATTTTCTCTAAGGCTTTTGGTTTTATCTGTCAGCAAAGAGAACTAAGCAATTGCATTCTTTGGTTAGTCTTCAAAAATTATTTGATAAAGATATTTATATGCAAAAATGAAGAGGAGAAATATGCTCTCAGTTGCTTTCTAAAGACCTTTCAGGTAGATTCAGGTATATTTTTAAGTGGAAAGGAATAAAATAATATGTTCAACATAAGCCCCTGTATGATTATGAAAACATGTAATAAGTCAATACAAATAGTCAATCTACTTAGAAGAATCAGGGAATGCTCTATCATAGATTTAGGCAAGTGGAGATGGGAAACCTAAGTGGAAAATTCCAGGCAGAAGCAGCAAGGGCTTAGGGGAAGAATAGCTCATGGATAGGGAGAGTTAAGTTTAGCCGCCAGATGCAGTCTGAGAAGGTGTGTGAGGAATAAGAGTTGAGATTTTAGGCTCAGCGCCTGTGGCTCAAGCGGCTAAGGCACCAGCCACATACACCTAAGGTGGCAGGTTCAAATCCCCAGCCCGGGACCGCCAAACAACAATGACGGCTGCAACCAAAAAATGGCCAGGCGTTGTGGCGGGCACCTGTAGTCCCAGCTACTTGGGAGGCTGAGGCAGGAGACTCGCTTAAGCCCAGGAGTTGGAGGTTGCTGTGAGCTGTGATGCCATGGCACTCTACCCAGGGGGACAGCTTGAGGCTCCGTCTCAAAAAAAAAAAAAAAAAGAGATTTTACAAAGCAATT
>CAUYTI010002906.1:0-41417 GCA_963575145.1 Galago senegalensis | reverse complement strand
CACAGTGCATCTGGAACTCAACTGGTGGGCAATCTACTCAAGTCCTACTTGATTAGTCTTGGCAGAAAAGCTCTAGATCTTATAAAAAGAAGTATGATTTAAATCACCAAAATAAAAGAGTCAAGTCCTGCCTTTACCACTGTTCAGTTCACTAATGTATCAAAACACCACCTGTATCCCCTAAATCTACTCAACTTTTTCCAAATAAATTAATTAATTAAAATTAAGAGTTGTGGCCACTTCACCAATTCACAAATTTGAGACATTTCACAGACTCAGAGCCTTTTGAATGAAAGACTGGATTCCCCTGAGGAGGAACTCTACCACAGAGAAAAATGTGTACTGCAAATCTTCCTCCTGTGTTTCGCAAGAGACCTATAGCCGTTTAAAAGGATGCCTGGGCACTTTACAAGGATACAATCAGACTTTCAGATTACTGGTTCTGAACTAAAGGTGATTCCTTAACACCCAATACCATTTTGGTCCACCTCTCCAGAAGAACAGTTCATGAAAGTCAAGGAATTATTGGGGCTTAAACCCGGATCTGTATCTGGCAAGTCCACTAAGTCCCCAGATCCACTCTGTGGTTATACTCATCAGTGCCAGAATGCATAACTGAAATAAATCTCCTCAGCAACTGTCAAAATCCCCTCACCTGTTCCCTTATCCATAAAGTAATAGCTATTATGGTATGAAAGTCCAAATGGAAGCCACTAGAACTGCCTTTACCTACTTAGAGAGTAAACCAAAGCCAATACTGAACTTCTGGAGGGACTAATGACATGAGAGATGCAGACGTAGTCATCTTCCTTTCACTTGCCCATGTGACCAAAATAGAAGACAGGTAGGTCTTAGAGAATGACAGTGGACCCCAGGATATCAAAGTTTAGAATATCAAATGTGACTCAGCTATAGGAGAATGAAATTAGTTACTATTCTAGTTATCTCTGTAGTGTATCAACATAGCAAGCTGAAAACATTTCCCAGAATCCCTCCCTATGAGTCGCCAGCCACAAAAGAAATGTGTGAAATTTGTAAGACAGAAATGAAAGCACCATCAGTACACTCTGAAGGTGTGTACACAGTCTAAGGTGTCCAGTACTGTTGCAGCTCGTGTGGACTGTCACTGATCTGATGCCTTGCTTTGTTGGCAAGGGGCAGCAGCTGGGCCCTCTGCTCCTCTAGCTCCCCGCCACGCTTGGTACATGGGGCCGGTGCCCTCCTCACTAAGCCACAGGCACTGCCCCAAGAATGGATCTAATTTTATCTTTTTCCACTGATTATCCAGTTGTCTGATCACAATTTATTACAAAGATGATTTTTGTCCCAGTGATTTGCGCCAATGATGATATTTTAGATCATATACTAGTTGGGTCTATTTCTGAACTTTTTACTTTATTCCATTTGCCAATCTGTCCACTTATGTCTATTCACTTGTACCACACTTTTGATTATAGATAATTATGGATTAATTTCTATGAATACTCTTATATTCATAGTTTTATTTCTCCTTTTTTCTTTTTTTTCCTCTTTTTTTTTTTTTTTTGAGACAGAGTCTCAAGCTGTCACTCTGGGTAGAGTGCCATGACACTCATAGCTCACCGCAACCTCCAACTCTTGGGCTCAAGTGATCCTCTTGCCTCAGTTTTTCTATTATTAGTACAAACAGGTCCTCGAACTTGGGAGCTCAAGTAATCTACCTTCCTCGGCCTCAGAGTACTAGGATTACAGGCGTGAGCCACTGCGCCCAGCCACTCCTTTTTCAATTTTTATGTCTCTAAGTGTGTTTTTTTGGCTAATTACATTGAGTAATGCCTCTAAAGAATATTAAGTAGTAATGAAGACAGTGGGCATTCTACAGGAAACTGTAAAAATCTACAGTTTCCTTATTAAGATGCAAGGGTTAGGACTTAGGTACATATATGAATTTTATCATGTCAAGGAATTATCCAGCCATTTCTATTCTCTGGATAGTTTTTATTAAGAATAGGTGTTGATATTAAAAAAATAATAATTCATCACAACCAGGTGGGCCTCACCCCAGGGATATAAGGCTGGTTCAACATTTGTGCTTTTTTTTTTAAATATGGAACACTTCACGAATTTGCGTGTCATCCTTGTGCAGGGGCCATGCTAATCTTCTCTGTATCATTCCAATTTTAGCACATGTACTACCAAAGGAAGCACAACATTTGCACTTTTATAAACTTAGTTCATCACATAAACAGAAGTAAAAACAAAGACCATATGATCTTCTCGATACATGCAGAAGAAGCATTTGGCAAAATTCAGCCTCCTTATTTCAAAAGACTGTGGATGTTAAGATACATACCCACTTCAGTAGACTCAGCATTGCTCGTGTTGGGCCTCCTGTATTCCAGTTTTAGCAGGTGCCCCAATAATGTTCTTTATAGTGTATTTTTTTCCTTCTGGTACAGGATCCAGTCTAGGGTCAAGTGTTGTGTGTAACTGTCCTTTTTGGCCTGTATGACGCTGATATTTTTGAAAAGTTCAGTTTTCTTTTTTTTGAGATTGTCACACCTGGTAGAGTGCCATAGTGTCACAGCTCACAGCAACCTCAAACTCTTGGGCTTAAGCGATTCTCTTGCCTCAGACTACCAAGTAGCTGAGACTACAGGCACCTGCCACAACAGCCAGCTAATTTTAGAGATAGGGTCTCACTCTAGCCCAGGCTGGTCTCGAACTTGTGAGCTCAGGCAATCCACCCACCTCAGCCTCCCAAAGTGCTGGGATTATCTTTTTCTTCTTTTTTTAATAGAACAGCACTCATTTGGGTTTTTTTTAATGTTTCTCATGGTTAGATTCAGATACTGTCTCCTTTCTCAGGATGCTACACATCAGTAACATATCCCTCTCAGGGTATCACATTGGGAAGCTCACAAAGTCCAGCTGCTGACCTTCATTGATGTTGAAGAATATTTTTTTTTTGAGACAGGGTTTTGCTCTGCCACTCAGGCTGGTGTGCAGTGGCATCATCATAGTTCACTATAAACTTCAACTTCTGGACTCAGGTGATCCTCCTACATTAGCCTCCCAAGGTGCTAGAATTATAACTCCCATTTAAAAAGAAAAATGGAGATAATATCCATAATGTCCTTTCCCAACATACCTACTGTCCACTGTATTTTATTCTAAGTCCTTGTCCCATTACTCATTGACCAGGAATCTGTAAATCCTAACTCTGAGCCATTTCGTAAGCTTCTACCTTTAGAAATTGTTTTGCTAGTCATTTGACCTTCAGAGCCCCCAAAGAAGAGTCTCTCACACACTTAACCAGTTCACTTGCACCTTGAACTGACATTTTTAAAAAATCAACTATAAACCCAAGTGATGTCTTCTATGCATTACTTGAACAGAGCTAAGTACATCCTTTCTCCGCTTGGCTCTTCCAACTCTAATGACTCTTTAGTCCAGGGTTAAGTAGGCAATGTGAGAATTCTGCCTTTGCTGAAACTATTTATTTCAGTGCCAACCATTCTAAGTAACTTCGTGTTCTTAGAAAATTCAATAACACCTCAGACTCTCAGTTTCCTGATTATCTCAACAATCTTTTCTTACTCCCTACCTCACTTTCTGCCATACCCCGAATCGCTGCCCCAATACATTCACTACTTCCCACATTACTTCTGAACCAAGGGCTCACTGTGTGTCAGGCACTGACATCACAAAAATCAACAGATGTACTATCAACTCACAAAGGTTTCACAATTGATAGCAGATAATGAGAAATTAAATCTGATAAGGAACAAAAACTTTTGCTCCAATGACAGGCATTCAGTGGTGGTAGAAAACTGCATTAAACAATGCACTGACATTTCCCTAACACTATTACCAGGCTGTAGCAACTCCCAAAAGCATGCTCTCTGAAGTGGGAGTCTGAAACAGAGGATCTACCACCACAACAAAAGTGAATTATATACATCCTGGCAATCCAAAATAAGTGCAAATATATTTTTAGTATAAAGTATTAATAAACAAGTACCTGACAGCCATTATGAAGAATCTGTTTGCTAAGTTTGTTTTGCTTAAATGCCTGGCATTTCCTTATATTCCATTTTCTATGTTTGTGTTTATTTCCCCATTAGATGACTATTGGTGGGAAGTAGTGCCTGCCTCCTATCTTAAAAGGCAAAAAGATCAAACACTTACTTTCTCCACTTCCCTTGCTGATAGGGTACGGGCAATGACCAAAATTCAGGCAATCCAAGACACTCACTGAGAACTTAGGATCAGAAGCTAATATCACAAAGAACAGTTGAGAGAACAACTTTCTAGCCACAACTAGCTTTGCAAAGATCAATAGTGGTAGGGTATAGTGTCCATGGTGCTGATGATACTACCGCAGAATCCAATATTATCAGGCCATGGAAGCGACAGACTTACTCCCCAGCCCCCGCCCAACTACTACACTACAATGCAAACAGAAACCTGGTCCCTCCCAGGTTTCTCCAGACTTTAAAGCAATGCTGAGAATTTCTAAATGCCTTTTTATGAAATTCCTATTTTGCTCAAATCACTACAGTTCTTGCAAATAAGAAAAAAATGACAGCAGTAATTAAATAGTATGGTAAATCAAGAAGCATCCCACCAACAAAGGGTTTAAGTAGTTTATTTTGGAAAATGGACAATTCCATGTGCCATTTGACTCAAGTTCAACTCTAATGATTCTGTTAATAAGATGCCACCATTTATTCATTCCAAAACTTTTCCATTCCAAGTACTAAATAACATGAAATCTGACTTTATCTGAAAGAGGACTCACATTTTCTCCACCAATTAATATTATAGGGCTTAAGAAACAGTAAGTTCTGTATGTGCTGGACGTTCAAACTCTGGATATACGCCAAAGGATGAAGAGCCTGCTTTCTCTAATTTGCCTGAAAGAGAACCAAAGATCTGTGACTTTCAGGAAAACGGCAATTCTTGAAAGGAATGAATTGTTTTCAACCACCTCATAAAAAAATTCAAAGTGCTCTCTGTTTAACAGATTTTTTTGGAGCTTTCATTACTTCAGATACTGACAGATCAAAGTATTATCAGTAACTTTAAAACGCAAAATCGAACCCTCAATTATGACTCAAGTAAGAACAAAATAAGATCAACAGTCAAATTACAGATAGAAGTTTTGCCCTTACCTCCCCACTTCCACCCACCCAGGTCTAAAAGCAGCCATACATAATATCACCCCACTTATCTCAAAACACAGTTCTTCCCCCTTTACGTGGTAGAAACTCAGTAACATTTGTTGACTGAATGCATTTCTATGACTGAGTATGCATGTTACACATTTCCATCAAATTGCTTTTGCACAGCACTCTAAATTGGCGCGGCACTTCCAGGCTTCCAAAACTACTTTCATAAATGCTCAGTGATTAAGAGTTAGACATGCCTGCAACAGCCATTAAATGGCAAACACACAGTGGTACCCCAGTAACTTACACCACTACGGTACATTATTTGCACCGCTACTTCAGCCCTTTTGATACACTGTAATTATCTTTCACTTCATCTGCTCATTAAGGATTCTTAAGGATTGTCCCGTTCATCTTCGCATCCTCAGGCAGCACAGAACCTAGACCACAGAAGTGCACCACAAACAACATCAGATTCTTCCACCACGCTCAAGACCCATCCTTCCCCAGTGAGGCTTCTGCAGTGAGTCTGATTAATACACAGCTGTGCTCCCACGCCCGCCACACGTATTCCCACAGTCGTACCAAATGGAGCTTGTCCCAAGGACACAGACTTTTTACTCCCCAGCAAGATTACCCACGGCCCAAAGCTTCCCCTTAAGTCTTTCCAACTGATTGCCCCAATTCCTACCGCAACCCAGGTGGCGGGAAGGGGGTCGCAGGTCCTGCTTCGCCCAGCAAAGCGTCAGGGGCTGAACCTGGGGACACCGTCGTAACCCCGCCGCGACAACCGAGGGGGCGTTCAAGCCGGGCCTGTCAACCGCGACCCGCCCGGGAGCACGCGCGTCCGAAGGAGCGCGGGGCCCAGCGTCCAGGCAGCACCCAGCGTCCAGTGCAGCCCCAGCCAGGCGGAGCCCGCGACGGGCTGCCCGCTCGACACCCCCAGCAGCCCGGATCCCTCATTGCTCAAGTGGTCGCTCCGTACGTACCCGAGGAGGCAGCGGTCACAGACCATGCCCCGACTCCCCTTGCACACCGTGTACGCCAAGGGATCCGAGCGGAAGAGCAGCTCTCCGGGGCGCAGAGCGACCACAGCGCGCAGCCCGTTTCCCCTGTCCGCGGTCGCGAACTTTTCCACCTTCAGCGGCTCCATCCTTCCGCAGCTCAGGTGCCTCAGACGTCTGCCGCGTCCCGCTGCTGGTGTCTCGCTGCTGCCGAGCCCCGCGCGCCTGCGCGTTGAGCGCACGCGTACGCCCGAGGGGCGGGGCGGGCGCGGCGACTCTCGGAGCATGCCCAGTGAGGCCCGGAGCGAGCAGTGCGGGCGGTGCGCGTGGGTCCCCGGTGGTCCTGAGGCTTTCGGAGAGGCTAACTTGGAGCGTCTTTACCGAGTGTAGGCGTAACAAAATAATGTTTTATTATGAAAAGTTTTTGTATACAGAAAAGTTGAAACAACAATGAGCACCTGTATATCCTCTGCCTGGATCAAACCTTAGCATTTTGCCATTTCTGTTCGTTCGCTGTCTCCTACCTCTGAGTACGTCTGTATGGTTGAACCATTTCAAAGTCGTGCTGGTGGTGAACCGTTCGCAAGTTAAGTTGCAGACGTTGCAACATTTTGCAACGAATACTTCACAACATAAAATTTCATAAGTCTTAATAAAAACTTTAACATGGGCTCGGCCCCTGTGCCTCAAGCCGCTAAGTTGCCAGCCACATACACCTGAGCTGGCGGGTTCGAATCCAGCCCGGACCCGCTAAACATCAATGACCGCTGCAACCAAAAAATAGCCGGGCGGTGTGGCGGGCGCCTCTGATTCCAGCTACTTGGGAGGCCGAGGCAGGAGACTCACTTGAGACCAGGAATTGGAGGTTGCTGTGAGTTGTGATGCCACAGTGCTCTGCCCAGGGCGACAGCTTGAGACTCTGTCTCAAAAGAAAAAAAAAAAACACTTTAACATGTATTTCCTTGGAATAAGAATTCTACCTGGGCTGGGCACCTATAGCTTAAAGTGACCTGATTTTAACATTGGTAAAGCCGGACACTGACGGGAAGGGAGTGGGGGGTGGAGCCTGGAGGGGCGGGGCCTGACAACAATGTAAACTTTGATAAGCAGTTCTCCATAATCAGTTCTCAACAATTATTTATTATTAAAGTTTAACATTATAAAGTTAACAAAAATAATATAAAACTCATATCCTGGGGAAATAGCCACATGGCAGCGGAAACCGTCTATTCCCTTCCTGTTCTCCCGCGGTCCCTCCTGAAGTAAAAAGCAATATCCCAGGTAATTGTGCAACAGGAAGGGAAAAGCCCTGTACCTCTAAGTTACTCACCTGGTTGGACTATTACAGGATAGAGGCAGCTTGTTTAAGTCACCCTTCTTTTGGTCTGTTAAAGAAGCTGAACCAGAATTATTACTTCCCAGCCTTTGTGGCAGTTAGGGTGCAGGCACAGGACCTGGGCTAAGAGTTGTGGGGACTTTGAAGAGCTCTAGCTTTTCTGGTGCTACAGTGACAGCAGCTTGCCCCCTAGTAAACTGGGTCTGAGGCTCGAATTCAGCTGTTACTCAGACAATGTTACCCCATACCTGCTCTCTACCCCTCCTGTGTGCAATTCTCCAATACTTTTAATAACCTCCATCCCTGCTTAAATCAGCCAATGGTGTCCTAATGTCCTTTCTTTTTCTCTTTTTTGCTTGCAAACCCTAACTGATGCCACTCTTCACCCTCTCACAATGCCCCACTATACTAATCTTGCAACTCCTGGAGTGCCCCACACTCTTTCTCACCTTCAGCCTCCCTCAGCACACTGGATGAGTGCATCCCCACACCATCCTGTCTCATGGCTGGCTCCTTCTCATGTCTCAGTTCTTTGCCTAAATGGCCCTATTCAAAGACCTTCTCAGACCACTGCATCTACATTAGGTTCCAACTGCCATGCTGTAGCAAAACACTTTTTTAAAAAAATCTTTTGCAACACTTACACATGTAACTATCAAATATTTGCACTCACTGTCATCATCGTTGTTGCTTTATTGGTTTAGTACATGTCTCAGCCAGTAGTCTCTGGTTCATCACTGTACTTAGAACTCAGCATAGTGCCTGCCTTAGAGTAGGTGCTCAATATTTGAATGAATGTAGTTTTTTTCTTTTTTCTTTCTTTCTTTTTTTTTTGGTCAAGACAGAGTTCTACCCTATGCCCTGAGCAGAGTGCAATGGCGTCATAGCTCACTGCAACCTCAGTCTCAGGCTGTGGGCATCCTGCTGCCTCAGCCTCTGAAGCTGCTGGGATTACAGGTACTTGCTGCAGCCCCCGGCTGGGTTTTTCCATTTTTTTCATGAGCCAGGGTCTCACTCTCGCTCAGACAGGCCTCAAACTCCTGAGCTCAAGCAATCTTCCTGCCTCAGTCTCCCACAGTGCTGGAATTACAGGTGTGAGCCACTGCGCTGGGCTGACTGAATATAGTTCTTAAAAGTATTTTGTTTAATGTTATGGGAGCTAAGTGCACCAAACATTTCTACAAAATTAGATTACAGGTGTGAGCCATCCTGCCTGCCTGCTTTGTAATATTATTTAAATTTTATAAACATTGACTCAAAAAGGATATAATATTATTTCGAAAGTTACCTAGCTACTGCACTCTATCTTAATATTGGTTTAATACTTAGGCAATTTTCCTATGTAAATACACATTTATGAAAGTTCTTAATTTTTTTGTATATGAAATTAACAGCTTTCACACTCATAATTATTGTAGCAATTTTCCAATGCAACAAGAATACATATTTACATTTCAATTGACTGATAGGAATTTGAAATATAAAACATATAAAGACACTTGCACTAGACTGTTTATCGCAGCTCAATTTACTATCGCCAAAATGTGGAAACAGTCTAAATGCCCACCAACCCAGGAGTGGATTAACAAGCTGTGGTATGTATATAAATTGTCATTTTAAAGCCACCTGGACCTCCTGTTGTTCCTATCACCTCTTCAACCCTTCCCACTGCCCTCTAATGGTTTTAATTCAGTCCTGGGAATCCTTGACACATCCAGACACAAAGGAGCCCTATACTTCCACAAACAGCATAGCCTTCCCAGGCACATGAAGTCCCAGCCTTGGTGGAGGCGGATGTGGGGGTTTAACCTGAATAGAGTTCCTGACTTGGTAAGTTGAAAACAGCATGCTGCCGTCTTTAAAAAATAATAACAACCTTAACATTTGTGGAATTTCATGGAAAAAATTTCACGAGGAAGAAAAATTGTTTTTATTAAAAAGGATTTAAATGTTAAAAATAAATTAATTCAGCCATTAAAAAAGATGAAGACTTTACATCTTTTGTCTTAAGGTGGATGGAAGTGGAGCACATTATTCTTAGTAAAGCATCACAAGAATGGAGAAGCAAGAATCCTATGTACTCAATTCTGATATGAGGACAATTAATGACCTAGTACACGGTGGGGAGTGAGGGAAGGGAAGAGCTGAGAGAGGGAAGGGGAGTGGGAGATCACGATGTGTGACACACCTTTTGGGGCGGGACACAATTGGAAGAGGGACTTTACCTAACAAAAGCAATCAATGTAATCTGGTTTCTCTGTACCCTCAATGAATCCTCAACAATAAAAAAAACATTCTCATGCCAAGCTACTTCTAGAATGCTTACTTCCTGAAAATGAATATTCATGTATTAATAAATCCAAAAAAGTACATGTTTATAATAGTTGTATGTATAGATTTGTATTATGTATGTATGTAATATGTTGTATTAATAGAGTTATGTATGTAGTTAAGTGATCATCACACACAAGTTCAGGAATATCCAAACAAAAGCCAAAGCTAAATAGATTTTGGCCAAAAACTAAGGCCAAAGCTAAATTTTGCTGCATTCCTAAATTCAGATACAACAAAGGTTAAAAAAAAAAAAGTGTATAGGCATGTTGGCTCACACTTGTAATTTTAGCACTCTGGGAGGCTACTAGCCTCCCTAGTAGCTGGGACTATAGGTGCATACCACCATGCTTGGCTAATTTGTCTATTTTAGTAATTGCATCTTGCTCTTGCTCAGGCTGATCTCAACTCCTGAGCTCAAGCAAGTCTCCCAACTCATTCTCTGAGTGCTATGATTATAGGTATGAACCACTACACCTGGCCTAAGTAAATATTCTTTTTTTTTTTTTTTTTTTTTTTGAGACAGAGCCTCAAGCTGTCCCCCTGGGTAGAGTGCCATGGCATCACAGCTCACAGTAACTTCCAACTCCTGGGCTCAAGCAAGTCTCCTGCCTCAGCTTCCCAAGTAGCTGGGACCACAGGCGCCCGCCACAACACCCAGCTATTTTTTTGGTTGCAGCCGTCATTGTTATTTGGCAGGCCTGGGCTGGATTCGAACTCGTCACCTTAGGTGTATGTGGCTAGCGCCTTAGCCATTTGAGCCATAGGCACGGAGCCAATATTCTTAATTTCATTTATGCTCCCATAAAGTTCTAACTTCAGATGAATTTTCTTGATGGAACACAATTTTTTTTTTTTTTTTTTTTTTTGAGACAGAGCCTCAAGCTGTCGCCCTGGGTAGATTGGTGTGGCATCACGGCTCACAGCAATCTCCAACTCCTGGGCTCAAGCGAGTCTCCTGCCTCCACCTCCCAAGTAGCTGGGACTACAAGCGCCCGCCACAATGCCTGGCTATTTTTTGGTTGCAGCCATCATTGTTGTTTGACGGGCCCAGGCTGGATTTGAACCCGCCACCTTAGGTGTATGTGGCTGGCACCTTAGCTGCTTGAGCCACAGGCGCCAAGCCGATGGAACACAAATTTAAGAGACTTCTGAGTAACAAAGATTGAATCATTCACTTAAAAAAAAAAATCACAAAATCTTATTACTTAAAATATTTTAATTTTGAAAAAAGTTTAAATCATTAAAATTTAAATAATTTTATTATACAGTAATAAACAAACTGAAAAGTAAAACAAACCACTTCTGTTTACTTTCTAAGCTTAACAACATATAGACTGCTTTGCCCCACAGTAGTAGGCAACATTGTTGATATAAAACCAACAATGATGCAAGTTAAATATTTAATACCTTGTAAGATGTTTGACCAAAAAGATTTTAAAGAGTAAACTAAATTTCAACTGGTAACAGCCTACAACCTCCAGCGTGCTTAAAGTAGATAGGAATTTGAAACAAAACAAATTCAAGCTGATCGTCTACAATAAAGTTTTCATTTTATTTACTTGTGAATAAAATAGCAGCCATTTCATCTAATATACCAGTATCAACTTCAGAAGAAGTAATCTGCTTAGTGTGTATAAAAGAAGAGTTATCTTCTGAAAGGATGTGAGCTTTCCACAATTTAGTTCTTTTTCTTTTGTGTCATCATTCCAATTAAATAAACTCTTCCAGCTCCTGTCCTGACAGTCTAGTTCTCTACATACTTTGCGTCTTCCATGCTGTCATCATATAGCCACTTATACGCATGATCTTTGGAACACTCTATAGCTTCAAAAATGCGTTTAAATTCTTCAGGATATATATTAGTTACTTTTACTTTTTCATTTATACATATTTTTTTCAATATACGCCTGGTATCAACCGGAGTCAAAGAACTGCAAAAGAAACACGAAGATTGCTTACTTCTCCATCATACAACTGTCAGTGTGGATAGAGATGGCTTCTACGCCCAATTTAAAATACCTAACTTACACATAATTAATCTTATTTGAGAGCTTACAATAACTTCATGTTTATTTCTAAAGTTTCATGACTAACCTATAATGAAAACAGCAGACTTAGGCTTTAACATCATCTGATCATTCCTTACACAAAAATCCAGCTTAACTATTGCCCTTTATAAATCATTTTGGGCCTACCACTTTTTTCCTATTACTTCCTACAAAGATATCCTTGGCTCCATTTTAGTTCGTGTAAAACTAAACTACGTTTAGTTTGTACATTAGTACACGTACAAACACCAGAAGCTGCTATTTGGCAGTTTTCAAAGAAGGAATATTTTTTTCACATTTTTATGTAACAACCACTGATGAATACATAATAAAGCAGCAAACCCCACTGAATTATGAAGACGTATTCTGAGAATGCATTGTTAGGTGATTTCTCTGTTGTTAGAACTTAGATGGGATAGCCTGCTATACACTTAGGCCATGTGGGATAGCAGTGCTCTGAGGATGCAAACTGGAACATCACTTTACTATACTGATTACTGTAGGCAACTGTAACAACGGGACCTATTTGTGCACCTAAATATATCTCAACATACAGAAGGCAAAGTAAAACTACAGTATTAAAATCTCCTGGGATCACCACCAGGGTGGTCAACAACACGTGGTTTGCTGTTCACTGAAATGCCATTGTGAGGTGCGTCACTACATTTGTGGCTTACAGAGAACCCATCAAGAAGCCTCTGACAACAGTAAGTAAACAACCATCAAATAAGATATTTTGGTGGATGATGGTTTCAATACTTTTTGATATTGAATGGAATCTTGGTACCTTGTTTTTAATCCACAGAAATCTTTAAGGGAATTTTTAATATTTTGCAGTATGGTTTTACCATGTTTGTTTCTTATTTTCCTACTTTCTTAATATTTTCATTCAAAATGGCTACTACTATGGGGTGGCAAGAAAAATAACAGGTTTATTTTTCTTGTAAAATAGTAACTAATAACTTTTACTGGTCTACTGCCACTTTTAACATTTACTATACGTGAATGTTATATAATGAGGAGTGTAGTCAAGAGTTTGTTCAAAATTACATATTAACTGATAATGAATTAAGATAATTGTTTTAACCATTTTTCCCATCTTGACAATATTCTGAATGACCATGGGCTGCTAATTAGAAGGTGCAATGCACATCTTACAGAAATGTACATATCAGACCTATATAAAAATTATGCTTATAAAGACATAAAGAAGAAAGTAATAGTATAATCTTTTTAGAGACAAGGTCTCTCTGCAGGCTATAGTGCAGTGGCATCATCATAGTTCACTTCAACCTCAAACACCTGGGCTGAAGTGATCCTCTCCTCTCAGTCTCCCAAGTAGCAGGACCATACCTGGCTGGTTTTTTTTTTTTTCTGTATTTTGTAAAGAGTCTTGCTATGTTGCTCAGGCTGGTCTCCACCTCCTGGCCTCAAAGAACCCTCCCACTTCAGCATCCCAAAGTGTTGGGACTATAGGTGTGAGCTATCGCACCCAGCTAACAATTATAACTCTAAAAAAGCTTTAGTAAGAACATAACATTTGGTCCAAGGCAAGAGAACCAGGGCAGCATAATCATCTATCCCTACTTTGGTTAGGAAACAGAATCAGTAAAAACAGGCAACAACAGGTAAATGGCGAGCATGCCGTCAGTGTTGCTCACTTTCTCCACTCCAGCTAATGCTTCCTGTAGGTTAAACCTGGGCCTACAGGGCCGGGCATGGTGGCTCACGCCTGTAATCCTAGCACTCTGGGAGGCTGAGGCGGGTGGATTGCCCTGAGCAAGAGCGAGACCCAGTCTCTAAAAAAAAAATAGCTGTGTGTTGTTGTACTTGGGAGGCTAAGGCAAGAGAACTGCTTGAGCCCAAGAATTTGAGGTTGCTGTGAGCTGTGACGCCACCGCACTCTGACAAAGTAAAACTGTCTCAAAAAACAAAACAAAAACAAAAACAAAAAAAGCTAGGCCTATACTCTGACAAAGATGAAACAACTTGTAGGCATCCCTGGCTGTTTTTTTAAAGAAAGAAAATAAATGAAGCTTAGAGGGGAAAAGAAGTGTTTTAAAGAAATATGAGTGAAAACAGACCTCACTCCATTAATCCAAATGTGAAAAACAGACCTCTAACATGAAAGAATAATTCTTATATTAAATTGCTACTTTTATACTTGCTCTTGTTCTTTTTACTTACTGTAAGTGGTCTATTAGCCTGGCACTGCGCTTCCCAAAACAGTGCTTTAACATGTGAAAAAATACATTATAGTTAACAGGCGTTAAGTTTTCTGTAAATAAATTCTTACGAGGAGTCATTTGAATAAAATATAGGTTTTGTTGATCTAATGATTCCTGGAGAGAAGAGAAAGTAAAATGTGTTAGTCACAAAATATTGCCAGAGTAAGACACTGTTCAGATATTTTTTCAAGCCACTTGTTGAAAGGTACAATCCCCATAGGGCCTGAGTGTTTCCAGATTTTCCATTGAGCATTCCAAGAATGCAAAAACTTAACTCCTCTTTACCTGAGCCATTTCTCAGACTTGTCTACAGCCTTTACGTAGGAGATCATATCTCTCTCCAGGAAAAAGGGCCGGCTTGCTTAATGTTTACTATAAGAGAGGTGGATTCCTGTGGCTGTGTTCCTCAGCTACAGTGCAAACCCGCTGCATGCAAGGAAGCCAACTGAGCCATATCACACCGCTCCACGGGAAGGGGGCCACACAAGTCCTTAGTCTGATCCAGGAGTCTGAGTGTTTGGGCAGCATCCAAGAAATAATAACAGCTTACTAACTTCTAAGTAGGGCAAAAGCAAATCCCAAGTGTGACATTAACTTGTACTGCTTCCCTGCTATACTCAAGGCACATCACCACCAGACCCTAAAGATAAAAAAAAGTATTGACTTAAAACTTTTAATTGGATATTTAGAAAGTAGTAAGTCACAAACAACTTGGACAAAAGTGAAGATGATATGCTCTGAAAAAAACCACTTTAGAGCTTCTATAGCAATTCAAAGTGCTTCTACGGCAATGACAAACACACTGATATCAACGACACATGTGAAATGTCGAAATACAATTCTCTCATGAAACACAACATTTGACTATTTCATCTCTATCCCTAAAAGTACATATATTTAAGTTGGCCGAAAACTTTTAAGCTTCTGATCTTCAAATCCAAAAGTTGAGTATAAATGTCTTAACACAATAATTAAATAAACGAGATGAGGTTTATAGTAACCAGTGTGATGTAAATGTTCCTAATTCTATATGAAATCAGCACATTGTACCCCATACATGCATTAATGTATACATGATCTATGCATTTATGATTTAATAAAAAAAAGAAGGAAAAAAATAAAAAGCTGACTTATATATCAGACTGTTCACTTTTGGAGTATTTGGATTAGTGTCTAATAGTATGCAAGGCAAACTGTAGTACACCTATTTTTTGAGACTATTCAGGGTGGCCGTAAAGTTCATGCGCAATTTAAAAGTAAATTACACACATAAATAGTCAAACATAACTAAAACCACAATGACTGATCACTCTAAAATAAGATCACTGAAAGAAAATTGATATGTTTCCCCACTTCAGTGACAAGAGCAAGGAAAACACAAAGCAAAGAGGATCTTCTGACTGAGCTGATATGCGGAGATTAAGCCATCCGCAAAATTTAACTCTAAAGTGGCACTTCTGAACTGAGTCTAAAATTATTTTGTGGAACTTCAGCTATTTTATTAGAATTTCACACGTAGCTCTGAGATAGAGGACCACATTACAACATCACTTTGGTTTAGACAGAAAGGTAAAAAAACAGAGAAACAAAAATAAAACACCCAATTTCCAGGTAAGAATCAAGCACCTACAGCTGAGTTGAACCACACAATAAAATGAGCAATTTTACACATTTCTGATTGATTAATATGTTATAAATTTTTTTTTTTGCGTTTTACTGTTGCCCCAGGCTAGAATGCTGTAGCAGCATAGCTCACAGCAACCTCAAACTAACTGGCTCAGGTGATCCTCTTGCCTTTCAGCCTCCCAAGTAGTTGGCACCACAGGCGCCCACCACAATGCCCAACTAGTTTTTCTAGTTTTAGAAGATACAAGGTCTTGCTCTTGGCTCAGGACGACCTTGAACTTCTGCACTCAAGCACTCCATCTGCTTCCGCCTCCCAGATATATACCATTGTGCCTGGCCATAAAATCTTGACTTTGGTTTATCAAGCTTGATAAATATTAAGGTAGCTTTATTTTCCAAACTTAAGATGTATCTTCATTTCAAAAGAGTTTTAAAAAAGATTCTTTAAGCCTACTACTATGCCAGCATCCACTGTATTAATGTAACAGCTGATAAATACAACTCTCTTCCAAACTAATTTCAATTTATTAACAGTAATAGCTTCTCAGTCTTTTGGCTAATGGCTAACATCAACTGTATTAATGGTAAGATATGTTTAAAGAACATTTCTAGTTATTCTAGAATTAAAAACTCAAAAATAAAGAATACCAGATAATCGGGTGGTGCCCATAGTTCAGTGGGTAGGGTGCTGGCCACATACACCCAGGCTGGCGGGTTCAAACCCAACCCGGGCCAGCTAAAACAACGATGGCAACAACAAAAAAAAAAACAGTGGCAGGCACCTGTAGTCCCATCTACTTAGGAGGCTGAGGCAAGAGAATCACTTAAGCCCAAAAGTTTGAGGTTGCTGCGAGCTATGAGGCCATAGCACTCCACTCAGGAGGCAACAGCTTGAGACTCTGTCTCAAGAAAAAAAAACAAAAACAAAAACAAGAATGCTAGATAATCCTTAAAAAGTGTGAACATTCCATTTAAGGGAAAAAAGAGAAAGTTATTGAATTATTCTTTCTTTAGTAATTATCTTATTTCTTCCATCCTTTTTTTTTTTTTAAAGTTTTTGGCCAGGGCTGGGTTTGAACCCGCCACCTCCAGCATATAGAACTGGCACCCTACCCTTTTCAGCCACAGGTGCCACCCTATTCAATTATTCTTACCTTACGCTTTGCCTTTCGCAGTTCCCCGTTTGAATTATATATATCGAATGATGACCAAGGCTCCTTGGGAAGAAAAACAAAAACAAAACATTTATTTTTATTTCTCTTTGGGCAAAGTGCCCCAAATTATGAATGCAAACAAACAAAACAAAACAATACAAAACTTGCCTAAATAAGAAAATGAGAGGCTGGGCCTGTAATGCTAGCACACTCTGGGAAGCCAAGGCAGGTCAATTGCTTAAGCTCACAAGCTTGAGGCTGGCCTGAGCCATAGCAAAACTGTCTCTACCAAAAATAGAAAAACTAGGGGGCATAGTGTCCCATGCCTATAGTTCCAGCTACTCAGGAGGCTGAGGTAAGAGAATTGCTTGAGCCCATGAGTTTGAGGTTGCTGTGAGCTATGACGCCAGGGCACTCTACTGAGGTTGACAAAAAAAAAAAAAAAAAGAGGATCGCTTAAGCCCAAGACTTTGAACAGGTTGCTGTGAGCAATGACACCATGGAACTCCATGAAGGGCAATAAAATAAAACTATCTCAAAATAAATGAATAAACAAAAATAAAAAAATAAAAACTTGAGAAGAAATATTCAACAAGAAGGAAAAAAGCTTACAATTAACTATTAGCTATTAGGTTTAAAAAAAAAACAAGATAAAAAACATTATCATCTCCACTATGTAAAGAAAAAGAAAATCAGGGGTGGCGCCTGTGGCTCAGTGAGTAGGGTGCCAGCCCCATATACCAAGGGTGGTGGGTTCAAATCTGGCCCCAGCCAAACTGCAACAAAAAAATAGCCAGGCACTGCAGTGGGCACCTGTAGTCCCAGCTACTTGGGGGGGCTGAGGCACGAGAATCGCCTAAGCCCAGGAGTTGGAAGTTGCTGTGAGCTGTGACCTCACAGCACTCTATGATAAAGTGAGGCTCTGTCTCTAAAAAAAAAGTATGACACAAATGTTATTAACAGTGACCTCTGGGGGATAGAACTGCAGTGATGATATTTTTAAAAACACCTTTCTTTCCTTTTAAAAAAAAAACAAAAACACATTTCATGTTTTTATAGAGTGAATATATATTATTTTTATAACAAGGAGAATATACAAATATTTTTGACAAAAAAAAAGTATCACCACAAATTTACTTTGTTGTATTACTTCAACATTTGAGAAAATAATAAAATCAATCTTTAAATTATCTCCATTTACTAGCCTATTTGAAGTATTTACTTTCTTCAAATTGCTTCTTTGAAGTATTTCAAAACTTTGAAGTTCTTTCTAGAAGCTTGTTACTTACCGTGTGCAGAAGCTTAATCTCACAAGCTACTTGCCAGAGCACACTCCATGCTTGATACAAGTTTGAGTCGCTGGGAGTAGCCACTAGTCTCTAGCAAAAGGAAAATAAAAATTACACATTATAAACACTTATAATTGATCAAAATGAAATGTTGGATCTTAGCACTAAATATCTTAATTTAGTAAATTTAAGTAAAGACAGTGAGAATTAGATACAAAACTGGTGACACAGTGGCACGTGCCTGTATTCTTTGCTACTCTGGAAGCTGAGGTGGGAGGATTGCTAGAGGCCAGAAGTTTAAGATCAACCTGGGCAATGAAGTGAGACCACATCTCAAAACACACAAAAAAGAATTAAATGCCAAATCTAAACTATTTCAAAGAGTCTTCTTAAACTTTCATATTGAAAATATATCATCAGGTACACTTAAAATGTAACGTATTTGAGACTGGTTTCTTTTAATCATATGGCCTATCAGGGTAAAATCTCATTAGAGAAAAAGTGAAACCAAAATATATATTAGGATGAATACAGCAGCTCATGCCTGTAATCCTAGCAATTTATTCCATTTATTTATTTATTTATTTATTTATTTTTGAGACTGTCTCACTTTGTCACCCTTCATTAAGTGTCATGGTGACTGTGACTCAAGCAAACCTCTTGCCTTGACCTCCTCTGTAGCTGGAACTACAGGCACCTGCCACAATACCCAACTATTTTTTGTTATTTTTAAGAGATGGGGGTCTAGCTGCTGCTCAGGTCTAAAACTTGTGTGCTCAAGCAATCCATATGCCTCAGCCTCCTATAGTCCTAGCACTTTAAAAGCCAAAGTGGGAGAGGTTTGCTTGAGGTCAGGAAGTTTCAGAACAGCTTGAGAAAGAGGGAAGATGCTCCTGTCAAAGACAGAAAAAATTAGGAGGGTATGGTGGTCAGTGTGCCTGTAGTCCCAGCTACCTAATCAGGAGGCTGAGGCAGGAGGCTGCTGTGAAGTAGGCTGACCCATAGCACTCTCGCCTGGGGCAACAGAGTAAAAAGAAAAACAATTTTGTTAAGGCTAAATGAAGGACCCAATGATACCTCAGGGAATGACAGAGACTAAAGACAGAAGAAAACACATGTGCAAAGGTCCACGGCAAAAGAAGCAGGACCCATTAGAACATTATCCTCATAGGAAGATAAAATCTGATGAAGCATCTCCCATGTTTCTTCCTGCTTCCTTATATGCTTTTTTTACATACTGCACGTACAGCCTCCTGACGGTTCTGAGCCTCCTGCTATCTTTCCATGGCTAGTCAGTATTGACTTACCATCTGGGTCTGGGTGAGCAAATCATCCCTTCCATTTCTTGCCCTTCCTGTTATATTGGATTAACAGACTAGTAACAGGAAACATTCTGGGCAGAAAAATTATTCTTACACCAAGATTGAAGCCATCAGGAGGTCCTTCCATTACAGAGAATAAAAGGTAGAGTCTAAAACCTCAACTATTCCACAAAAAAAAAAATCCTCTCTTAGAACCAACAAGCAAATCTAGCAAAATTGCAGAACACAAAATAAACACAAACATCAGTTGTATTTTTATACACTAGCAACAGACAAGTAGAAAAGGAAATTACAACAACAATTGCATTTACAATAGCATCAAAATAATAAACAAAACTATAAATTAACTTCACCAGGAGGTGAAAGACTTGTACACTAAAAACTATAAAGCACTACTTAAAGAAATTAAAGACACAAATAAATGGAAAGACATACTGTGTTCACAGATTGCTAATACTGTCTTTGTTTTTTGAGTCTGAGACAGAGTCTCACCTCTTTACCCAGGCTAGGGTGCTGTGACGTCTGCCTAACTCACAGCAACCTCAAACTTCTACATTCAAGTGACCTCCTGCCTCAGCCTCCCAAGTAGCTGGGACTCCAGACACCCGTTACAATGCCCACCTAATTTTTTCATTTTTAGTAGTAATGGGGTCTCACTCTTGCTCCAGCTGGTCTAGAACTCCTGAGTTCAAGGGATCCCCCCACTCTGGCCTCCCCAAGTGCCAGGATTACAGGTGTGAACCACAGCTTGGTAATACTGTTAAGATGTCAACACTACGCAGAGTGATCTCCAGATTCAATGCAATCCCTATGAAAATCCTAGGTTACAATGTTTGTGTTTGTTAGGTAAGGTCCCTGTTGTAGTTGTGTCCTGCAGCCAGGAGGTGTGCCATATACCTTACACTGAGCCCATTAGGTGGGAGCATACCAACCCTGTCAGTCTTCCCCTCTCCTCCTAACTTGAATTGAGTTTTTCTCTTTTCAGAGTGTGTGTTAGTTTGTCTACTGGCTTCATATTAGTTTTTAGAACACTGGATACTTGCTTTTCCATTCTTGGGATATTTTACTAAAGAGAATGTTCTTCAATTCTGTCCAAGTTAATACACAAGATGTAGCCTCCATCTTTTTTATGGCTGAATAGTATTTCACGGTATACATATGCCTTAATTTATTAATCCACTCATGGGCTGATGGGCACTTGGGTGGTTTCTACATCTTGGTGATTATAAATTGAGCTGTAATAAACAATCTAATGAAAATGTTCTTATGATAAAATGATCTTTTTCTCTTCTCTTTGTCCTATTTATTACATAGGACATCTACCTCTTCTAGGTAGATGCCTAGTAATGGGACTATGGGATCAAATGGAAGGTCTATTTTGAGTTCTTTGAGGATTCTCCATACTTCTTTCCAAAGAGGCTATATTAGTTTGTAACCCCATCAACAGTGTAAAGTGCTCCCTTCTCTGCATACCTGCACTGTCGTCTGCAGGTTTGGGACTTTGTAATGCAGGCTAACATGTTTTGAACAAATAGAAAAAGTCCTAAAATTCATGTGCCATCTAAAGGAACTACAATTAGCCTAAACAATCGTGAGAAAGAATAAAGTTGGAGGGTTCACAGTTCCTGATTTCAAAACTTACTACAAAGCTACAGCAATAACACAGTGTGGTATTGGCAAAAGGGCAAACATACAGACCAGCAGAAGACAGCAAAGAACCCAGAATATGACCCTCACATAGAAGATCAAATGACTTCTGACAAGGATGCCAAAGCCATTCAATGGGGGAAAGAACAGTTTTTCAACAAATGGTTCTGAAAAAACTAGGTCTCTATTAGCAAAAGGATAATGATGGACCCCTACCTGACACCCTATGTAAAAATGAACTCAAAATGGATCAAAGACCTAAATATAAAAGCTAAAACTCTAACTCAGGAGCAAATGTAGGGGGGAAAGCTTTACATTAGATTTGGCAATGATTTATTACATAGGACAAGAAAAGCCCAAGCAACAACAACAAAAAGAACAAATTTGAGTTCATCAAAACGTAAAACTTTTGGCATCAAAGGACACTGTATTAGAATAAAAAGGTAACTCAAAAAATTGGAGAAAATATTTGCAAATCACCTGTCTGATACGATATTTATAGCCAGAACATATAAAGAACTCCTAAAACTCAGTAACAAACAAAACAACCTGACGAAAAAACGGGCAAAGGACTTCAACAGGCATCTCTCCAAAGAAGATACGTGAGTGGTCAATAAGTATATGAAAAAAAGTTCAACACGGCTAATCATAATGAAAATGCTAATCAAAATCACAATAAAGTACTATGTAAGCTAGGTACAATGGTGGCACATGCCTACAGACCCAGCAATTTGAGAAACTGAAGACAGGGAGACACACTGAGCCCAGGAGTTTGAGAGTTTGAGCCCCACCTGGGCAATATAGCAAGACCCCATCTCTAAAATAAAAAATAAATTTAAAAAAAAGCAAAGAATATCCATTTTACACCATAAGAACATCATTTAAAAAGAAAGAAAATAGGGAGGCACCTGTGGCTCAAAAGGGTAGGGTGTCTGTCCCATATGCTGGAGGTGGCGGGTTCAAACCCAGCCCTGGCCAAATAGTGCAAAAAAAAAAAAAAAAAAAAAGAAAGTGGTTGGTGAATGTAAAATGGTATATTTACTATGGAAAACAGTACAGCTGTTCCTCAAAAAATGAAATAGAATTACCACGCAATTCAGCAATACCATTTCTAGATATGCACTTAAAAGAAATGAAAGTATGTACTTTAAGAGGTATAGACTCATATTCATGGCAGCATTATTTATTCCCAATAGCCAAAAGGTAGATGCAACCAAGTGTTCACTGATGAATGAATGGATACACATATTTGGGTTATACACATACAGTGGAATATTATTCAGCCTAAAAGAGAAATGAAATTCTGCCACACACTTTAACATGGATGAACTTTGAAAACACAAAAGGACAAATACTGTACGACTCCACTTAAATGAGGTACCCAGAACAGTCAAATTCATAGAAAGTAGAACACTAGCTACTAGGGAATGAGGAGCGAGGTAAATAGGGGGGTTAGTGTTTAATGGATAGAGTTTCAGTATGGAATAGTGAAAAATTTTGGAGATGATGGTGGTAATTGTTGTACAATAGAAATATACTCAGTGCTAATGAATTGTACACTTTAAAAACCATCTTAATCTAAAGATTGCTCTACAGAAATTTTAAAACAATCTTCATTCTCTCACGTCCTGAGCCCTACATTCAAGTTACACAGATTTAAACTACTCAGAGAAAAATCACAGAGCTCATTCAAAACAAAATATAGTACTTGTTAATAACCTACCTGGTATTCTTTTTCACCAATAAACATATTTAGTTCTATTCGTCCATATTTATATACAGAAGTACAGGAATATAAGTCATATAAAAGCTTCCAAAGTACCTTTCTTTCACTTCTAAATGGGAAAATTCCAATTACTTTTAAAGGTATACCTGTGAGGAATACAAGCAAAAACATCTGAATAAAGTTCTTAACATTCGTTCCTCTGATCATACTTTCTTGTTAATAGACTATGTTTAAGGTTTATTTCAATTAAAGTAAGCCTCAGCATCTTCCTTTGATATGGAACTTGGCCTTTGGGAAAATAAACTGGTTATGTGTCCAAGTGAGGGAAATGCCATATCCAATGTAAAAGCATCTATTCACCAATTGTACAATATAAATTGTATGCAAATCTGGTCAACAAATCAAGTACACTGCTAAAGAAAGCCGACAAATTACAAGTCATCTCCTTTAGTGAATTACAAAAAATTACCTCCTGACCAAGGACGTGCCTTTATTCCCAAATTCGGAAAAAGCGAATGTGACAGCAGAATGGGTGGTTTGACTTGTATGCTATTTCTAGGATCCATTTTAAAGAAGTCACAGTGGACAACGTCTAGCTGTCCATCCAGATTGTTTCCTAAGGTCTAAAGAGAAACAGAGATAACGCATTAGAAAATTTTCAGTGTTAAGTATACTTTGCAACCATTCAAAGTTCTACTTCAAAATCTAAAATAATTCAAAGATCCTCCTAGAAAAAAAATTACCACCTCCATAAAGACATACAGAAAATATTACTAGCATACCTAAAATTTAACAGAAGAAAGTCAACTAATGTCCAGAAAGTGGTGACAACGAAATAATTTTACCAAGCAAAACCTCCCAAAACAGAAATAACCTTCAACAAATTCTTACTTCTCCTTTTCTTTTTTTTTTTTTTTTTGAAACAGAGTCTCACTTTGTCACCCTCAGTAGAGTGCAGTGGCAGCATAGTACATAGCAACCTCAAACTCTTGGGCTCAAGCAATTCTCTTGCCTCCGTCTCCCAAGTAACTGGGACTAAAGGTGCCCGCCACAATGCCCAGCTACTTTTTTAGAGAAGAGGTCTCACTCTGGCTCAGGCTGGTCTCAAACTTGTGAGCTCAGGCAATCCACTCGCCTCGGCCTCCATGAGTGCTAGGATTATAGGCGTGAGCCACTGTGCTGGGTCTTATCCTTCTATTTTCTTCGTAAAAGCTTCAACTGTTCAAGAAGCTTGATATCCATCTCTACTTACTCAATAGTGAGTACTTGGAGCCCCAGGCAAAGATAAGGATATCACAGCTGACAGTGAGCTACATAGTGGTCAGGAGAAGAAGACATGAAAAACGTTTCATGATAGAAAAAACAATTACAGGGTGGCACCTGTGGCTCAAAAGGGTAAGGCGCTGGCCTCATATGCTGGAGGTGACGGGATCAAACCCAGCCCCGGCCAAGAAAAAAAAGAAGAAGAAAAAACAATTATAATATTAAAGTGAAAAAAGCAGACAGAGCCAAGAGAGTGTCTCTTTTATCTGAGGGTAATCTAGTCAGTTATCTGCCAAATGGACTTAGTTTATTATGTAGATCACAGTCCATCTTCCCTTCAATTTTCCATTTACTTTTACTAAAGACAGAGGCAACCACAGACCTTGTCCACTGGAAGAAGCCCAATGTACCTTGTTCTTCTCACAATGCTGATTTGCTCATCTGCTAGTACCACTAGAGACCTCAGTAGGGAAAGCAAGAATGAGCTGCAGACTTCATAAACTTTATTTCCATTTACAAAAAAAAATCAGAAGAGAGTAATATGTTTGTGCTGTGTACACTGTGTACATGCACAGAAAATTCTGTTGGTATTTCATAAGGTTTAAAATGACTCTGCAGGTTTGGTACCCATAGCTAAATTCAGGCTTTCAGAGGTGTCCAACTTGCACCCTACATGCAGATCAGCTGAGGATTGTTTTGCTTGTCTGTGGTGTCCAATATCGAGAACAGTATGCACAGACCTTTTCATTCGCTCATCTGCTTTTGTTAGTTTGTGTATTTTTCGCAGGGGGAGGGGACAGAGCCTCACTCTGTCGTCCTGGATAGAATGCCATAGCATCACAGCTCACAAAAACCTCTAACTCTTGGAATCAAGTGATCTTCTTGCCTCAGCCTCACGAGGAGCTGGGATTTATAGGCACTTGCCTAGCTATTTTTTATTTAGTAGAGAGGGGGTCTCACTCTGGAAATCTACCCATCTTGGTCTCCCAAAGTACTAGGATAAGATACAGGCATAGTGTTTGTGTACTTATTGTGTGGCCCAAGATAAGTCTTATTCTTCCAAAGCATGGCCAAAAAGAAGGTTGGACACCCCTGAACCTAATCTTAGCACTCATTCCAGTTTCATTCCAAACTCACAGAAGGTAGGCTTACAGCATAGCCTAGCAGAGATGAGGAAACAAGTGTAACAACATTAGTTACACACTCCACACTTACTCAACTAGTCTGTAGCAGAGACAGAACTAGAAAACAAGCGTCAGAATTCCAAATCTGTCTTTCAACAAGTATTGAATATTTACTGGGTTTCTGTTACTGAGTATGAAAAAAATATTTAAGGGCAGTGCCTGTGACTCAGTGAATAGGGCATCAGCCCCATATACCGGTAGTGGGTTCAAACCCAGCCCTGGCCAAACTGCAATAAAAAACAGCGGGGCGTTGTGGCAGGCGCCTGTAGTCCCAGCTACTTGGGAGGCTGAGACAAGAGAATTGCCTAAACCCAGGAGTTGGAGGTTGCTGTGAGCTATGACACCACGGTACTCTACCAAGGGAGATACAGTAAGACTCTATTTCTTAAAAACTGCAAAAAACACACAAACAAAAGACATGGCCCCTAAAAGTTATTCTATAAAAACAATGTGTTTAATTCCACTCCCCTACGACATTCAGAAATTCAGCTGACTGAATCATAACACACTTTTAGCAATTGAAAATATACCTGCAAATGTGGAATAAATGTTCTTTCGCTTTCAAGGGCAACCACTGTGGCACCAGTTTCAAGCAATGCCTGAGTCAGGATTCCAGGACCTAGTAAATTAACAGAACAAAAAGTTTGCCAGTAAGAGAAACAATGTAATTTCTTTCCATATCGAACTTTTATTAGGTATCTTTACATTGATTACCTAATTTTGTATGTCCATGTTACTCTCCTTTTCATATGTGAGGAAACTGGAATAGATACATAACAGGCACTTGACTTGATTATCACAACTGGGAAGTAGTGTAGCCTGGCTTTAAAACCACTCTATCAGTTGCAAAACTTGAAGTCTTAATCACAGTATTTCACTACCTCTTAGAAGAAAAACATCCAACAAGGAATACTGTGAGCCTACCACTTATGGACAATCTGGATGCTTTAACCATCCTTTAACCATTAGATATTGTCAAATGTAAAGAAAACTGACTGTAGTGCTTTAAAAAATTAAGATTCAGGGCTTGGCGCCTGTGGCTCAAGTGGCTAAGGCGCCAGCCACGTACACCCAAGGTGGCGGTTGGATCCAGCCTGGGTCCACCAGACAGCTATGGCTGCTGCAACCAAAAAAATAGCCGGATGTTGTGGTGGGCACCTGTGGTCCCAGCTACTTGGGAGGTTGAGGCAGGAGACTCGCTTGAGCCCAGGAGATGGAGGGTGCTGTGAGCTGAAATGCCATGGCACTCTACCCAGGGGGACAGCTTGAGGCTCCTGTCTCAAAAAAAAAAAAAAAAATTAAGATTCAGGAAAAAAAAAAAAATCAGCCCGGCATTGTGGGGGGCAACTGTAATCCCAGCTACTGGGGAGGCTGAGGCAAGAGAATCACCTAAGCCCAAGAGCTAGAGGTTGCTGTGAGCTGTGATGCCACTGCACTCCACCAAGGGCAAGAAGGTGAGACTCTGTCTTTAAAAAAAAAAAAAAAAATGAAGATTCAGGCTCAGCGCCTTTAGCACAGTGGTTACGGCGCCTGCCACATTCACGGAGGATGGCGGGTTCCAACCCAGCCCAGGCCAGCTTAACAATGACAATTGTAGCAAAAAATAGCCCAGCGTTGTGGCAGGCACCTGTAGTCCCAGCTACTCGGGAGGCTGAGGCAAGAGAATCGCTTAAGCCCAAGTGATGGAGGTTGCTGTGAGCTGTGAAGCCACAGCCTCTACCGAGGATGACACAGTGAGACTGTGTCAAAAAAAAAAAAAAAAAAAACTAGGATTCGGACAGTCTAAAAATTTTGTGTTGTCAACATCTTGCTATGGTTTATAGGAGATGCACGGAATGATATAACATTTTATATTGTGGATGGTGGGGCTTGCAATTATTCTGATGATATGGTGAAAGCTAATGCCCGATTATTTTTTTGTTGCAGTTTGGCCGGGGATGGGTTTGAACCCGCCACCCTCGATATAGGGGGCCGGCGCCCTACTCACAGAGCAACAGGCGCCGCCCGTCTAAGAGCATATTTTATCAAAGTATTGTGTAAAGTGCAAATTGCTATAGAAATATTTTGTGGTGCCATTGTCAAAGCAGACACTCTCCAATTAAGCTGCCTGAAGTGTCTTAAATAGCACCCAAAGGATGATCAACAAAAGTCCGCAGAAGTGATGAACTTCCAAAAAAATGCAATCCAGCTGTACTCACCTGGATTGCACTCCAGTAATAGTTGTTGAGTTCTTCGTCTCCCCTGCAGAATATGGGCCACGGTCTTGGCCAATTTCCGACTGCTTATATAGCGCTTGGGTTCTCCTCGGTACTTGGACACCACAGAGGGGGATTCGTTGAAATCCGGATAGGGCAACTCCTGTGGGCAGGACTCAGACAAGCCGCGACGGTTCCGCAATGGCAAGTTCTTTCGCGTTGCCGTTCCGGACCCCAAAAGGCAGAAGCGACCAGCGCCTCCCAAGGCTGACAGCATCAGCCGAGGAGGAAGCCCCACCACTGGAACCCACATGTCCTCGCCTCTACGGTCGACCCCAAGGGTCACCCAGGTTCATTACTTCGGTCCACTCCAAGTAGAGTGTTCCACGTGCAGCATTTTCCAGAGGCTGCACCAGGCAAGACGGAAGTCAACAGTACACTGCGCATGCGAACAACCCATCCTTCTGGCTCTTCTGTTTCACTTCCGCTTCCGTCCCGGCTCAGCGCCCACGGCCTGCGAGTGGACTAATCAGCCCGGGTGGTGTCCGCTCGCGTACTCTATGGTCGTCCGCGCTGGGCGCTGCCTCTCTAGCCGCTCGCGCTCTATGCTCCGCGGTCGCGAGCCGCCTGCCGCCAGCTGGCCGGCCGCGAGGGGTGCGCAGAGGGAGGCGGGGCGGAAAGGCAAGAGGTGTCTCCTCCACCGGAGCCGCGGGAGACCCGTGCAAGCTCTGTGACAGCGCGTCGGCCGCCATGTCAGACAGCGGGGCTGGAAACAGACCTGGCGCTCGGCGGTAGCCGTCCTTTCTCCTCCGATTCCCAGGTGAGGAGAGGAAGAACCGGGTGCAGGGGACCCGCCGGCTCGCGGCGGGGATGGGAAGCCTTCGGGAGCCCCTCGCTCCTCCCCCTGCGCTGTCCTCCTACAGCGCCGCCTCTGCCCTCGGTTAGGTGTAGTCGGATTCCCTCACCTCCGCCCCCTCTCTGCTCGCCTGTTTTCCTCTTTTCTGCAGCCCCTGTGGGTCTCTCATCCCTGCGCATCGCGCCAATTTTTTTTCTGGCTCCCTGGGGCACTAGCCCCAGAAGTCGTTCCTAACCCAGCTTATCCAGGAGCCTGCGGCGTCCCCTGTGTCTCTCTGTTCCTTTCTGTCCTGTTGCCCGCAGCTCGGTCTCTCCACCTTGTGGGTGGTTTTCATTTCTCCCCCGTACCTGGTCCCCCTCTACCATTACCACTTTGGGTATCAGGAACCACCTGGTGTGTCCCTTTGGTTGCTCCTTCCTGGCCAGTGTTTACCTTGATTTTTCATTTTTCATTTGTGTTTGAAAGACTTAAAATTAAGATTTAGAAGCGTAAAATGCTTTCGTAAACATAGATTATAAGATCTTTGGATGTTTATTTTATCGCCTGTATCAACTTAGTCAAACACGTTGTACTGTGGAATGCGATTTAAAAGCAATTCCAAAGACTAAAAATAGGCTGCAGTAATGGAAATTTTGGCAGCCTTTTTATCTACTGGACGATGATAGAAGACCCGATTCTTGGAGAGTGATTTAGTGTTTGAGGATCATACTGAGAAAGAGCTTTACCCATTATCCTTCTACCAAGGCAGGAAACTGCAGCCAATCAACTCCCTGTTTTAAAAAATATGTACAATCCTTTCTGCTTACTCTACTGGGAGCGTAATTGAGCTTGGCATTCAGGTGCACAAGGAAAAGGTTTCTGACCAATGTATCACCTGGCAGTAGTCTGAAGATTATACTCCGCTGATGAAGCTCAGACAGATAAAGAACTGACAGCCAAGCATGGCCTTTTTTGGATTGTAAATTTCTTAGGACACCATAGAAGGTATCTACTTAGCTGTTGTAGGAGCCGCGGGCACTCACTAATTGCTGTTAATGTCCTCAATCCTTACTAAAATACAGTTTCCTCTTGACAATTTTCTAGAAGTGACTTTTGCATCCTCTAAACACCTGAAAAAGCCCCCTCATCATTTACTGAAGAGTATCTCCCTCTCCCCTTAAAGAACATGTTCGTATATTCTATTCAGAAATGCACTAGATTTTCTCCCCCAAAGCCCTGGAGGCCTAAATACTTCAAAATCAAATAAAGTAGAATGGTGTCTCATGGTATAGGAAGGACATGGTTCACTCAGAGAAATGTGTTGTTTCTCACTTTTAAAATGAAACTGTGGTTAAAAAAAAAACATTATAAATACTTGTTTTAAAATTAGAAAATGGTGGGTAAAAGAAATACTTATTTTAAATATTTTCTAATTTAATAATGTCTGGACCGAAGTTGGTCTGCTCTGTCCTGGAGAAATTGATACAGTTTTTATTTGGTTTTGAATGGTGTTATTTTCTTTTGGTTTGGGGAAAGAGAATTAGTTTATAATCATTCTCCTTTTTATACTGTTTTTGGTTCACTTGTTTGTGGTTGAAGGTGTTTGAATAATAGAATCTTATACATCTTGTTTTTCTGAAGTCCCAGGTGCTAGAAATGAAAAAAATGTCCATTTCACTTTTAAGATAAACCTTATCATCAACATTTAAACTTTATTAGGAAAACTTGGTTAGTGCACAGTATTTCTTTCTTTTTTTTTTTTTGAGACAGAGTCTCACTCTGTTGCCTTCAGTAGAGTGCTGTGGCATCACAGCTCTCTAGCTTTTGGGCTTAGGTGATTCTCTTGCCTCAGCCTCCCCAGTAGCTGGGACTACAGGCGCCCACCACAACACTCAACTATTTTTTGTTGCAGTTTGGCCAGGGCCAGGTTCAAACCCACCACCCTCGGTATATGGGGCTGTCTTAACAGTCTTACTTAACAATCTTACTTTCTTAACAGTTGTGTTTTTTGTATCCTGTGTTGTTTTTGCCTTTCTGAAGTAATCTTTCTCTAAAGTGATGCCAGAATGAAGCGATTCTACCAATACTTTTTACAATATTTCAAAGTTATTTTTCTTATTAAGTTATCTCAGTTAAGTTGGTGGAGGGGAAATGCTGCTTTTTATTTTGGATTTTTTCTTTTTTTTTTTTTTTGAGACAGAGCCTCAATCTGTCCCTCTGTCCCTCTGGGTAGAGTGCCATGGCATTACAGCTCACAGCAACCTCCAACTCCTGGGCTCAAGCGAGTCTCCTGCCTCCGCCTCCCAAGTAGCTGGGACCACGGGCTCCCACCACAACGCCTGGCTATTTTTTTTTTCGGTTGCAGCCATCATTGTTGTTTGGCAGGTCCGGACTGGATTTGAACCCGCCACCTTAGGTATATGTGGCTGGTGCCTTAGCCACTTGAGCCACAGGCACTGAGCCTTTATTTTGGCTTTTAAATGACAACTTTAATTATGAAATGCCAAGTGATAATTACTGTTTGGTGTCAGAATTAAGGCTGTATGCCTATAGCAGCACGGTTCAGTAGAAACAGGGTGCAAGCCACTTAAGTAATTCAAAATTTCCTGGTAGTTACATTAGCAAAGTAACACGAGACAGGTAAAATAATTTTAATAATATATTTTATTTACTCCTATGTATATCATCTCCAATGTGAATTTAATTTTAAAAGTTAATAATGAAATGTTTAACTTTATTCTATACAAAATCCATAAAATCTGGTATTTTATACTTATAGCACATCTCAATTTGGATTAGTCGCCTTTCAAGTGCTCAGTAGTCCCATATACCTAATGGCTACCACATAGCTATAGGATTGTCATAAGCCTTGAGAGTCTGATTCTATGGGGCAAATTTAAAAAGCCTGTTTCTGTAATGCTGTGACATTCAAATTGAGGAGTTCCTATGCAGGAAGTGAGTTCAAAGAGGTCTCTTCCTCTTCATGTTGACTGTGTTAACACTGTGCCCCATGCTTGTTTAGTGAGGGACCTAAGATGAATGGAATGCTCAGTCATTTCCTGGGGTGTCATATTATGGTTATTTACATCTGCACGTCAACAGTGTGTCAAGGCATTGTGTGAGTCTTTGTCTACTAAATCTTTGGGCATTAAGTAGAAAGAACTTGACCTACAAGAAGATTGAGCCTTATTGTATACAGGTAGAGTACCTGCGGTTGTAGAGTTTTCTCAGTTTCAGGTATGGTTCATAATTTTGGAAATGTGCTTATTTATATCATGGTGTTCTTTATCAAGAAAGGTAAAATCTTTTAGCAAAGTTTAGAAAGGAAGCGGGTATGTTTTATGGCTCTAGAACACTGGGTACCTGCGTAGAACAGAAGAGGTAACTTGTGTAGTGCGCTCTAGGGAGAATTTTAAAGGAAATATGGCAATTTTTGGTAAAGTTACTGACATATTGTCTAGGTATGTGTTTTAACTTGTTTTTGCAACAGAGACATGATTGCATGGGGTTCTATCCCTGGTTCAGAGCTGATCTAACTAAAAGATAACCCTGAAGGCAGCTCACCGCAGTGGGGATGGTTGTTCCTACCCATGACCCCTATGCTCTAATAAACTTCACTAAATTCTACGTTAGCTATAGTGTTTTATATCTATGTTTAACGTCAAAATTAGCCTGTGTGACCTAATTAGTATCCAGTGTAATTCAATATAGGAGACCTGCCTTCTTCCCAAAATTTATGGTAGAAAGAAATTATAAATTACCCAAGCAGTAAACAAACTCTGAATGTAAAATCTAATTGTTATAAACCTGGCATGGTATGGTCATTGTGTGGAATAGTAGATAATCAAAGACATGTGTGCAAGAGGGATAGTTACTGGGTGTTGCTTGTTTCATGAGAGAGACATGCACTTTCTGTAGGAAAATAATAGTGTTTTCTCTTGTGTTTAAAACTAGACGGCTGTGTGTTGGCACCATTTTAGCTGGATAATAAAGAAAATACATTGTTTGGCTCTAACAAATTAGTCTTAGCAAATTTACTTTAGGTATTTGAGGAAGAGTAATTGACAGTTTGGCAGTTTTCAATTTTTAAAAAAGCCCTGATGAGGTTTAAATGGCCTCCAAAAGGATTATATGCTTATTGAGAAATTCTAACTATATATATATGTATTTCATTATACTGTTATATCTCGTTTACTCCAGTTTAGGGCCTTCAAGATTCACATGAATACAGCCTTTCCTTTATTTAAGAATCATTCCCATGGGGAAAATTATATTTCCTTTTAACCAGGGGATAGTTTTGTTTTTCAAATATTTGTAATTATTCATTTGTAATATTATTTAAAGAAATTCAAAAAATTCTGGTCTTATATTAGCTTGAGATTTCTTAGATTGTTTTTGTCCTAGTTTTGAGATTCTGCTCTTTAACATACTTGATGATGGAAACTTTTTTGCCATTATCCCACTCCACCCTGCCATTGCTTACGACTTCCCATTTTTCATCATCATTAGCAAAGTGGAAAGGAAAGACAATGTGTGTCTGTCAAAATGCAATTCTGGATTCTTTTTTGCTCCACCTGTTTAAAAAATATTGTTGTGAAGTTCGTTGTCTTGCCAGCCAATTAGGGTTGTACCTGTAGCATTGGGTAAGCATTTTAAAGAGCCAAAATTATAAGTAATGTTGTGTGTCTTCCCTATTTTAATCATTTAATGAATGTTTTGTGACTAGGAAAAGATAGTTTGTCTTATTAGTATTGCATTTGAACTTTTGTTTTAAAATTCATCCGATAAGTTGGATAGCCACCAAAGCTTATCTTTTCACTAGCCAGGGAAAGGTCTATTTCAAAATAACTTAAAGGAAAAGAATATTTAATTCAAGAGGTTAGTTATTCTATCATATGGCCTCTTGGTTGGTTATAGCTTCATATGTTTTGATTCCTCCCTTCTTTTTATCCTTCTGTTCTCAGCTGTGTACCTGGGAAAACCTAAGGATTGCCAAGAGAATGCCAACAAGACTTTGACCTTCGTGTCTGTGGCTAGCCTTCCTTGAAGCTTCAAAGAGTATTGTTCTATGGCAAAAATAACTTAGCAAAAATTCTGCTCTAGGACACTTATCTAGGCTGAGGAAGCATATTCTAAGAATGTGTGCTTTATAACCAAAGCTTGTGTGTACTTTTTTTTTTTTCTGAGACACAGTCTCATTCTGTTCCCATGGTAGAGTGCCTTGGCATCACAGCTCACAGCAACCTCAAACTCTTGGGCTCAGGTTATACTCTTGTCTCAGCTTCCCGAGTTGTTGGGACTACAGGTGCTTGCCACAATGCCTGACTAGTTTTTTTCTATTTTTAGTAGACACGGGATCTTACTCTTGCTCAGGCTGATCTTGAACTCCTGAGCTCAAGTGATCCACCTGCCTCAGCCTCTCATAGTTCTAGGATTAGCAGGTGTGAGCCACTGTTCCTGTCCTTTCCATGTTTCATTCAAAGTATTTCTTCATACTTTGTATAAAAACATGGTATTTCTTAATAGTCTGTATAAAACCGTGGTATTTCTTAGTACTTTGTATGAAGCCATCTACCCTGCATAGCCTTTGGTGGAGAGTTTCCATTTTCCTCTAACACTTAAGTGTAATTGTAAAGATAAAACCCCGAACGTCTCTATAGCTTATTCTGCTTTTCCTCTCCTCTTTAGTTTATTCTGATAAATCAGAATAGGTCATATTTTATTATAAACTTGAAGAGAGAGGGTAGGAATACAAGTCTTATTCTTTACCTCTTTTCTTCTTTTCTTCCCTATTATAGTAGGCTAGGTACAGTGTCTCACATCTGTAATCCCGGGCACTCTGAGAGACTTGAGGCAGGAGGATCACTTGACACCAGGAGTTCCAGACCAGCCAGGGCAACATAGTGAGACCCCATCTCTACAAAAGAGAAAAAAACTAGTTATTGTGGTGATGCACACCTCTAGTCCCGGTTACTTGGGAGGTAGAGGTGGAAGGATCACGTGAGCTCAAGAGTTCCAGGCTGCAGTGAGCTGTCACTGTGCCACTGCGTTCCAGTATGGGCAACAGAGTGAGACCCTTTCTCTTGGGTGAGAAAAAGTAATAATGCTCCAAAGCGAAAAAGGGTAAATGAATTTTTACTAGGGAAAAGAACGGCTACTAAGAAATTCGTGTTTTTTTCTGTTGGCAGTTGAACTGCAACTTTAATTTAGCAGTCAGAATCCATTGATCTCTTTCGTCTTGCTGATGATGTCTCATGGATTGGCCAAGAAGAAACTAAGTGCAAGGAAACTGTGAGAACACAGATACTAGAAGGTATCCTTCTCTGGTACACTTTTTTTCCTGTATTGGTCTGTCCTTTTCTTAGGATTTCTAACCTAGAATAAACTGCCAAATCTGGACCATTTTCTTCTCTCAAACCCTGTCAAAATATATTCTGTTGGCCAGGCCTACTAGCATTTTGGGAGGCCAAAGTGGGAGCATTGCTTGAAGCCAGGAGTTCAAGATCAGCCTAAGCAATAGCAAGACCCCATCTGTACAAAAATGAGCAAATTAGCTGGTGTGGTGGCACATATCTGTAGTCCCAGCTACACAGAGGGCTAGGTGGGAGGATTGCTTAAATCCAAGAGTTGGAGGTTGCAGTGAGCTTTGATGATTCTACTGAGGTCAGAGGAGGAAATCCTGGTCACCAGCTAACATCTGGTAACCTCACCTTATTTATCCAGGTAAGACAGTCTGCTGAGCCCGGAATAAGCAGGGGACAGGAGGCTGGTGGTCAGAGTTTAGAATAGCTTCAGAGGGATATCTTGGGAACTCTGGCCAGCATTGAGGGTCTGGCTGAGGTTGCATGAATACAGCTTTCAGAGAGTTACTGGTCTGCCTAGTTGCAATGTTTTTTAGCATTAGATAGTAGCTTGAGGTCAGGAGATGAGCCTAAGCAAGAAAAGAAAACCCTGTCTCTTCTGAAAATAGGAAGGTTAGCTGGACATTGTGGTGAGTACCTGTATTCCTAGCTACTCAGGAAGGGCTGAGGCAGGAGGATTGCCTAAGCCCAACAGTGAGGTTGTTATGAGCTAGGCTGACACTATGGCACTCTAGCTTGGGCAACGAAGTGAAGCTCTGCCTCAGAAAAAAAGATAAGATTTTACTAAAAGGGATCCTCCTGCTTCAGGCCCACCACAATGCCTGACTAGTGTTTCTGTAGTTTTTGTTAGGCTGATCTGGAGCTCCTAGGATCTTCCTGCCTCAACCACCGCTCCTGGCAATAATGTATTTTCTTAATTTCAGTAAGGGTAGTCATAATTCTTTTTTTTTTATTTCTCAGTTTGGTTTCATAGATTTACTACATTTTAATGGGCATCAAATTATATCTTTCACATTTTTCTGTGATGGAGAAACCCAATCAAGAGCTTGAAGGCAAACCTTTCAAGTAAAATTGCAACTGAAGAAACAAAAATGGAAAGGCTAGGATCAAATAATTTTGACCTTGACCTAATAATACCGTTTGCCCCATCTCCACTGTAGGAAAGAACTTAAATAGTTCTTTGATATATCTTTAAATATTTAAACTTTGTCCTTTAGTTTGCATAGCATGATCAACAAAGACTCGCAATTTTCCTACATTGCTATGTCAGAAAGTAGAGTGAGCCATCAATTTGATTCATTTGCCCTTTTTTTTTTTTTTTACTAATTCATGCTGCTTTTTTTGAATTTGCTGACTTGTCCTAATCATATTTAATCTTTTGCTGACAAATATAACTTGCTGTTTTCTGGTTTCTCCTCTATTTCTGTTTCCTACCAGATAATATTTGTGGTTTTTATTAAGTAAATTTTAAACATCATCCTAATTGACACAACCATTTCTTCTAAATCTGTTGCTTTAGGTGAGAGGTAGTAAAAGAGGGACTTAATATTGTTGGGCAATTGAACAAGCATCAATTAAGTGCCCTTTATGTGCCTGGAGCCGTGTTGTCCTAAGGGCTGTAAAGAAGTAACAGACACAAGGCAGGGCCTGTGGCTCAAAGGAGTAGGGTGCTGGCCCCATATGCCGGAGGTGGCGGGTTCAAACCCAGCCTTGGTCAAAAACTGCAAAAAAAAAGTAACAGACACAGTCTCTTGCTTCAAGTGCTTGAACTGGGAATGGGAAATAATATATGTGCATAAAATAACTTGAGAAAAACTCTAATAAGCAAATTTGAGCCAGTGTCCACTGGATACCCCCCCAAATTACAATGCTTATTAAAAAAATAGGGCTCTGAAAAGGTTTTTGTGTAGATTTCTCAAGTTATAATTGAACTCTTCTAAGTCTAAATATGAATAATATTGTCACAGTTCTTCTCCTCCTTCCTCTTACACAAACTCTTCAATACTTAACCCGTTTGTAGAGTCTGTCCTATCACAGACTTAAGCCAGTCTGCCTACGTTTGAGGCCTAATTCTGAGAATTGTTTGATGGTGGGTGAGTTATTTAACCTACTAGTGCCTCAGTTTGCTTACTTATAAGGCAGTGGTCCTGATAATAATTACAGTAATCTCCCTCTTATCCATGGCAATTAGTAGATTCCAGATAAATGCAATTTCCAGTTGCTTGAGAAATTGCTATTTCTGTTTACTGTTAAAAATAGGCCTGATTCCGTAGTCGGTACTATACCACGCCATGCCGTAAACTCTGCGTTGACTTGATGTTAATATTGAAATACACTAATTCAAAGCAAATTAAGACAAATACAGACAAACTTTACTTACTGAAACACAGTTTTACTGTATTATAACATAGCTTTGTGAATGCAGCATACAATTTTATTTAAATGGCTGTCATATACTTTTCAAGTTACTGTCATGTCTTTTAAATGTCAAGTAGCATACATTAACACTTAAAACTGTTACAGAGACCACATGGGTCCCAAGGGAATGATGTGCAAATGTAGGGGTGGTGCATCAACTTTAAACTCTTACTTGTTCGGGGGCCAGTTGCTTTAATTGTGGATAACAGGGAGTTGACTGTACCTAACAGGATTGCTGTGAGGATAAAGGACTTGCTATATACCCAGCATCAAGAAAGCCACTATATAAAGGTTTCTTGTTATTCTCATGCTATGCTGTTACGATCACTCTTCATGATAGACTTGAAACACAAACATTTATATTCTGCTTTATAATATGTTTATTTTCACATAAAAATTAGTGTCTGCTAGAGGGCAGCGCCTGTGGCTCAAAGGAGTAGGGCGTGCTGGCCCCATATGGTGGAGGTGGGGGGTTCAAACCCAGCCCCAGCCAAAAATAATAATAATAATAATAATAAATTAGTGCCTGCTGCCTTCTCCCATCCCCCAATTTTTGGAGTGAATTGATGTTACCAGAAAATGTGCATTTCTCATCCTGTGGCTTTGCAGATCGCTGGTCAGCTTCTCCTCTTTCCTCTTTCTGTTAAGTATTTATTCATTCTGTCTTACTGCTTACCACATGTGTGCTCTCTACTAGCTTATAAGTTCTTCTCAAAGAGGATTTTTTTTTTGAGACAGAGTCTCACTCTGCCACCCTGGGGTTGAGTTGAACACCATGTTAGCTCACACTCTTGGGCTCAAGGGATCCTCTTGCCTCAGCCTCCTGAGTAGCTGGGACAATAAGCACCCGCCACAATACCTGGCTAGTTTTTCTATTTTTAGTAGAGATGGGGGTCTTGCTCTTGCTCAGGCTGGTGCCAAACTCCTGAGCTCAGATGATCCACCCACCTCAGCCTCCCAGAGTTCTGAGATCACAGGTGTGAGCCACACATCTGGCCAAGGAGGATTCTGTTTCACTGTTGACAACAAATGTAACAATTATCAAACTCTGAATGTCATGAATCTTGCTATCATTAGAAAATCTACAATTTCACAATAAGATATACGTTTTAATATTGTAATTCAGATGCAAAACATGACTGGAATTGGGATCCAACATTATTTCTATATATATATATATTTTTTTTTTAATTGAGACAGAGCCTCAAGCTGTCACCCTGGGTAGAGTGCTATGGCATCACAGCTCACAGCAACGTCCAACTCTTGGGCTTAAGTGATTCTCTTGCCTCAGCCTCCCAAGTAGCTGGGGCTACAGGCACCTGCCACGACACCCACCTATTTTTTTGGTTACAGTTGTCATTGTTGTTTGCCAGGCCCCGGCTGGATTCGAACCTGCCAGCTTTGGTGTATGTGGCTGGTGCCTTAGCCTCTTACTGTAGGCTATAGGCGCCGAGCCCATTATTTCTATTCTTAAAACCAAACACGGGGCAGCACCAGTGGCTCAAAGGAGTAGGGCACGAGCCTCCCATACGCCAGAGGTGGCAGGTTCAAGCCCAGCCCCGGCCAAAAACTGCCAAAAAAAAAAACCTGCCAAATACTTCAGTGTTCTCAGCGTTTCCTCATAACAAACTTACACACTGAAGAAAGTGTTTATTCAGCAGACGTGACTATGCATCTAGCACCAACTTGGGCACTAAGAAGTGTATCATGATTAACAGTACACTCTAAATTCAGACAGCTGGGTTCAGATTTCAGTTCTGCTACTACTTGCTAGATAAGCTTATGCAAGTTGATAAGCTTAGCAGAACTGAAATACCCTGTCATGTTTTGAACACTAGATGTGGATTTCATTCTGTATCCTCATCTTGTAAGAAGGGGGAAATAATAGAGGTTCTATGAAAGTTAAATAAAATAACATGTAAAATATTAGCACAGTACCTGACATTCGTTGAATGTTCAATAAATGTTACATATTATACTCAGCTATTTTTGGAGAACAGAGTGGCACTTATCCAATGGGCTTGAATTTTATTGTAACTGGCACATGGGAACAGAAAAAGAGGCCTTGAGCCTAAGCCCAAGATCCTAAATGGGGTAACTACAAAAAGCCAGAACCCTTGAAGATCTGTGTTTTAAAAAGTGATGGATTGAGGTAGTAGGTGGTGGTGGTCATAGTGGGTGATAGGGAGTGGAATATGCCTGGTAAAGGGGGTAAGAAGGTCTTTTTTTTTTTTAACCTCCTTTTGGACAGTCTTTTGAAGGGAGAGGCTTCCCTGAGAATTTGTAACCATGACTCTGTTAACCCTGAGGTTTAAGGTTCTAATTAATGTCTTTCTCAGCTTATAATCAGGATAAAAAGTGGCCCTGAGTGATAACATGATGTGGATGCCTAACAATAGACACTTGAGAAGGGGTGAGCCATAAGCCCACCCATGCAAGATTCCCACAGATAAAATCCCTCACTGCAGCAGAGCCCCTAATTCAAAACTATAGAGTAATTCACCATGAGCAAGAGCCAGCAGAAACAAACATCAGACTCTTGGGAGCCTGAAAGAATAAGCATTTTTACTTTATTTTATTTATGTGTGTCTATGTCCACCTTGTCTATAGAAAAAATAAGTTACTTTTTGTAGAGGTAGGTTCTCGCTATTTTGCCTGGGATCGTCTTGAATTCCTGGCCTCAAGTGATCCTCCCATCCCAGCCTCCCAAAGTACCAGGCCATCATGGCTGGCCATAATAAGCATTTTCTGACTTTAAAATAAATATTATAAATTTGAAATGGAAAATTTAGGAATTTTCTTGTAGGACTTACAGACTGGATGTTGTGCTCATGCCTGTAATCCTAGCACTTTGGGATGCCAAGGTAGGAGGATTGCTTGAGGCCAGGAGTTTGAGACCAGCCTGAGCAAGAGTGAGACAGAAAAAAAAAATAGAGAAGGGATTAGCTAGGCATGATGCCACATGCCATAGTCCCAGATACATGGGTGGCTGAGGCAAGAGAATTGCTTCAGCTCAGGAATTTGAGATTAGAGTAAGCTATAATGATGCCACTACACTCTAGTCAGGGCAACAAAGCACGACTGTCTTAAAAAAAAAAAAAAGAAAAGAAAACATAGGAAAAAGCATACCACGAAAAGATCAAAGGCATTTTAAATAATACTGTATATGACTTCAAGCAGTAAAATCTAGTAGCTTAAGAAGGGAATAGTTAACTGGAAGATATTAGTGCTGTTGGATTTTGACTTCAAGCCCCACCAAAGTTCTAACAGATGCTTTCAGTAATGTTTATCATAGAGTAAGAAAATCTAATGTACCTCCCATACAGTGGTTCTCAACCTTCCTAACGCTGTGACCCTTTAATACAGTTCCTGTGAGTGGCGACCCACAGGTTGAGAACTGCTGCCAGGAGTTAGAGGAGAGAGCAACAAGAATGAAGGAGAGAGAATATTTAAGGAGATATTTGCTGATTGGTTTTCAGAATTGATAAAACTTAAGTATTCAGATTCTAAATCACAAAGAGTCCTAAGTAGAGTAAATAAAATGAAATTTCTACTTAGAATACATGGCATGAAATATTTCTGTTCATGCTGTTGACTGTATAATTGGAGTGTATGATATAATGAGTATCTTGACATCTAGGGACTATCTTATAAGCGTGTTCTTAATTTATCTTTACGGATGGCTTTAGCAGTTTCCCATAAATTATCTCATTTCATTCCGACAGCAAAGAATCCAAAGCTCATAGAATTGCACTAATTTGGCTAAGATTACACAGCTGGCAGACATTGGAGCCTATATTTGAACTGAGGAGGGATTGACTTCAAAATTAGAGCCTCCCTTCATATTGCTCTATCTTATCTCTAATCTCATTTGTTGTTTTGAAAGGGAACTTCTGGTTTGGATGAATGATAGAGATTTACATTCTTGAAAATGGTAATAAACTATATTGAATTTCCTAATTTTTTTTTATTTTTATTTATTTATTTTTTGAGACAGAGCCTCAGGCTGTCCCCCTGGATAGAGTGCTATGACATCACAGCTCACAGCAACCTCCAACTCCTGGCCTCACTCAAGTCTCCTGCCTCAGCCTCCCAAGTAGCTGGGACCACAGGCGCCCGCCACAACGCCCGGCTATTTTTTGGTTGCAGCCATCATTGTTGTTTGGCAGGCCTGGGCTGGATTCGAACTCACCACCTTAGGTGTATGTGGCTGGCACCTTAGCCACTTGAGCCACAGACACCGAGCCTTTTTTTTTTTTTTTTTGAGACAGAGCCTCAAGAATTTCCTAATTT